>JAXCHO010000893.1:0-29939 GCA_036630365.1 Acanthiza pusilla
TCCAAAAATCCCAGAATTAGCCCCAAAATTAACACCGAAATTAATCCCAAAATTGACCCCAAACATCCCAAAATTAACCCCAAAATTGACCCCAAAAATCACCCCCAGACCCCAAAAAATCGCTCCCCAAAACTAACCCCAAATTCGACGAAAAACTACAAAATTCAAGCCCAAAAATCCTAAAATTAACTCTGAAATTTACCCCAAAATTTACCCCAAATCCCCAAAATTAACCCCAAAATTAACCCTGAAATTTACCACAAATTGACCCCAAAAAGCCCAAAATTAAACCCAAAATTGACCCAAAGTCGCCAAAAAAATCCGAAAATTATCCCCAAAATAGCGCCCAAAATTAACGCCGAAAATTCAGTCCTAAAAATCCTAAAATTAACCCCAAAATTAACCCCAAACATCCGAAAATTTACCCCAAAATCGCCCGAAAAATCCCAAAATTAATCCCGAAATTAACCCCAAAATTAAGGCCAAAATCGCCCCCAGACCCAAAACTTCAGCCCCAAAAACCCCAAAATTAACCCCAAAATGCCCCCAGGACCCCAAAATCACCCTGGGACCCCCCAGAACAACCAGGACCCCCAAAAATTCCCCAGGACCCCCAAAAAAACCTCCAGGACCCCCAAATCCTCCCCCAAAATTCTCTCTAACCTTGAGCCCCTGCCCCAAAATCTGCCCCGAAAGCTCCCAAATTCCCCTGAAATTCACCCCAAATTCACCCCAAATCACCCCAAAATCGCCCCCAAACCCCTCAGGACCCCCAAATTCCTCTCAGGACCCCCAAATTCCCCCCAGGACCCCCAAAATCCCCCCCAGGACCCCCCAAAAATCCCCCAGGACCCCCAAATCCTCCCCAAAATTCTCTCTAACCTTGAGCCCCTCCCAAAAATCCGCCCCAAAAACCCCCAAATTCACCCCAAATTCACCCCAAATCCCCCCAAAATCACCCCCCACTCCCCTAGGACCACCAGGACCCCCTCAGGACCCCCAAATTCCCCTCAGGACCCCCAAAAAATCCCCCAGGACCCCCAAATCCTCCCCCAAAATTCTCTCTAACCTTGAGCCCCTCCCAAAAATCCGTCCCAAGAACTCCCAAAATTCCCCCAAAAATCCCCCAAATTCACCCTAAAATCACTTCCAAACCCCTCAGGACCCCCAAATTCCTCTCAGGACCCCCAAATTCACCCTGGGACCCCCCAAAAATCCCCCAGGACCCCCAAATCCTCCCCCAAAATCTCCACTCTAACCTTGAGACTCTGCCCCAAAATCGCCCCAAATTCCCCAAAAATCACCCCCAAACCACCCCAAAATCACTCCAAAATCACTCCGAGACCCCTTCAGGGACCCGCAGGATCCCCAAATTCCCCCCGGGACCCCCAAATTCCCCCCAGGACCCCCAAAAAATCCCCCAGGACCCCCAAATCCTCCCCCAAAATCTCCACTCTAACCTTGAGCCCCTGCCCCAAAATCGCCCCAAATTCCCCAAAAATCACCCTCAAACCACCCCAAAATCACCCCAAAATCACTCCAAGACCCCTTCAGGGACCCCCCAGGACCCCCAAATTCCCCTCAGGACCCCCAAAACCCCCCCCGGACCCCCAAAAATTCCCCAAAATCGAGCCCCACCCCTCCCCGGTACCTTGCGGAGCGGAGCCGTGGGAAAGCCGCGGCGCTTTATGAATGGGAGGGGGCGTGGCTTAGAGGGGCGTGGCATAGAGTGGGCGTGGCTCAGAGGGCGCGGAAATGTGAATGGAAAAGTGGGCGTGGCTTAAAAAGGCGGGAAGGGCTTTGGGGAGGAGTTTGGGGGGCCCTGGGGGAATTTGGGGATTAATTTGGGGGTCCCGGGGGGATTTGGGGGTCCTGGGGAGGATTTTGGGGATCAATTTGGGGGTCCTGGGGATATTTTGGGGGTCCCGGGGGGAATTTGGGGAGGGATTTGGGGGTCTCAGGGCTTTGGGGGTTAATTTGGGGAGGGGTCTCAGGCACTGAATGGGGATAATTTGAGGAGGGGTCTCAGTAGCTGAACAGGGTTAATTTGGGGAGGGGTCTCGAGAATAAATTGGGGTAATTTGGGGGTCTCGGGATTAATTTGGGGAGGGGTCTCAGGGGTCTCCAGGTTAATTTGGGGAGGGGTCTCGGGAATTCAGGGCCTAATTTGGGGAGGGGTCTCGGGGATAATTCAGGGGGGTTTGGTATAATTTGGGGAGGGGTCTTGCTGCGGCTCTGGTTCACAATTTGGGGAGGGGTCTCAAGGGTCGGGGGGTTCATTTGGGGAGGGGTCTCATTGACTGAACAGGGCTAATTTGGGGAGGGGTCTCAGGGCTAATTTGGGGAGGGGTCTTGGGGGTTTGGGGGTTGATTTGGGGCGGGGGTCTCAAATTTTGGGGGTAATTTGGGGAGGGGTCTCAGGAATGTAGAGGTTAATTTGGGGAGGGGTCTCAGTGACTGTGGGGATGATTGTGGGGTTAATTAGGGGAGGGGTCTCAGGCATTTAGGGATTAATTTGGGGAGGGGTCTCAGGGTAATTTCGGGTAATTTGGGCTAATTTGGGGAGGGGTCTCAGGCACTGAACAGGGTTAATTTGGGGAAGGGTCTCAGGGTAATTTGGGGTTAATTTGGGGAGGGGTCTCAGGGTAATTTGGGCTAATTTGGGGAGGGGTCTCAGGCACTGAACAGGGTTAATTTGGGGAGGGGTCTCAGGGTAATTTGGGCTAATTTGGGGAGGGGTCTCAGGGTAATCTGGGGTTAATTTGGGGAGGGGTCTCAGGGTAATTTGGGGTTAATTTGGGGAGGGGTCTCAGGGTAATTTGGGTTAATTTGGGGAGGGGTCTCAGGGTAATTTGGGGTTAATTTGGGGAGGGGTCTCAGGGTTCATTTGGGGAGGGGTCTCAGGGTAATTTGGGCTAATTTGGGGAGGGGTCTCAGGGTAATTTGGGGTTAATTTGGGGAAGGGTCTCAGGGTAATTTGGGGCGGGGTCTCGGATAATTTGGGGGGGGTTGGGTTAATTTGGGGAGGGGTCTCAGGGTAATTCGGGGTTAATTTGGGGAGGGGTCTCTGGGGTCTCAGGGTAATTCGGGGTTAATTAGGGGAGGGGTCTCCAGGCGGCTCCGCTGCAGATTTTGGGGTGGGGTCTCCATGCCGATCCGGTTCCCAATTTGGGTGGGGGTCTCTCCGGAAGCGCAGGTGGGCGGGGGGCTCGCCCCTCCCCCCCCAGGGCTGGAAGCCCCCGGCCCGAGCCAGGGAGGTCACGTGACCTCGGAGAGCCCCCAGCTGGGGGGGGCGCAGGGTGGGCACCAACCTGGGGGGAGGGGAGGGAATTGGGGCTGGGGGCTTCGGTTGGGGCTGGGGGCTTCCATTGGGGCTGGGGGCTTCGGGAATGGAAGGGTTAATTGGGGCTGGGGGCGTTAATTGGGTCTGGGGGCTCCAGGGATGGAAGGGTTAATTGGGTCTGGGGGCTTCGATTGGGGCTGGGGGCTTCGGTTGGGGCTGGGGGCTCTGGGGATGAAAGGGTTAATTGGGGCTGGGGGTGTTAATTGGGGCTGGGGGCTTGCGTTGGGTCTGGGGGCTTTGGGTGTAGGAGCGTTAATTAGGTCTGGGGGTGTTAATTGGGTCTGGGGGCTTCGGGGATGGAAGGGTTAATTGGGGCTGGGGGCGCAGGGGTGGGCACCAACCTGGGGGGAGGGGAGGGAATTGGGGCTGGGGGCTTCGGTTGGGGCTGGGGGCTCTGTGGATGAAAGGGTTAATTGGGTCTGGGGGCTTCGATTGGGGCTGGGGGCTTCGGTTGGGGCTGGGGGCTTTGGGTGTAGGAGCGTTAATTAGGTCTGGGGGTGTTAATTGGGTCTGGGGGCTTCGGGGATGGAAGGGTTAATTGGGGCTGGGGGCACAGAGTGGGCACCAACCTGGGGGGAGGGGAGGGAATTGGGGCTGGGGGCTTCAGGGGTGGGAGAGTTAATTGGGGCTGGGGGCGTTAATTGGGTCTGGGGGCTTCAGGAGTGAGAGGCTTAATTGAGTCTGGGGGTGTTAATTGGGGCTGGGGGCTTCAATTGGGGCTGGGGGCTTCAGTTGGGTCTGACGGCTTTGGGTGTAGGAGCGTTAATTGGGTCTGGGGGTGTTAATTGGGTCTGGGGGCTCCGGGAATGGAAGGGTTAATTGGGGCTGGGGGCGCAGGGTGGGCACCAACCTGGGGGGAGGGGAGGGAATTGGGGCTGGGGGCTTCGGTTGGGGCTGGGGGCTCTGGGGATGAAAGGGTTAATTAGGGCTGGGGGCTTCGATTGGGGCTGGGAGCTTCAATTGGGTCTGGGGGCTTCGATTGGGGCTGGGGGCTTTGGAGCTGAAAGGGTTAATTTGGTCTGGTGGCTTCGATTGAGTCTGGGGGCTTCAATTGGGGCTGGGGGCTTTGGGGGTGAGAGCATTAATTGGGGCTGGGGGCTTCGGTTGGGGCTGGGGGCTTCAATTGGGTCTGGGGGCTTCAATTTGGTCTGGGGGCTTCAATTGGGGCTGGGGGCTTTGGGGGTAAGAGCATTAATTGGGGCTGGGGGTGTTAATTGGGGCTGGGGGCTTCAGTTGGGTCTGGGGGCTTTGGGTGTAGGAGCGTTAATTAGGTCTGGGGGTGTTAATTGGGTCTGGGGGCTTCGGGGATGGAAGGGTTAATTGGGGCTGGGGGCGCAGGGTGGGCACCAACCTGGGGGGGGAGGGGCGCGAATTGGGGCTGGGGGCTTCGGTTGGGGCTGGGGGCTCTGGGGATGAAAGGGTTAATTGGGGCTGGGGGCTTCGATTGGGGCTGGGGGCTTCAATTGGGTCTGGGGGCTTCAATTGGGTCTGGGGGCTTTGGGGGTGAGAGCATTAATTGGGGCTGGGGGTTTTAATTGGGGCTGGGGGCTTCGGTTGGGGCTGGGGGCTTCAATTGGGTCTGGGGGCTTTGGGTGTAGGAGCGTTTAATTAGGTCTGGGGGTGTTAATTGGGTCTGGGGGCTTCGGGGATGAAAGGGTTAATTGGGGCTGGGGGCGCAGGGTGGGTCTGGGGGCTTTGGGGGTGAGAGCATTAATTGGGGCTGGGGGTGTTAATTGGGTCTGGGGGCTTTGGGGCTGAAAGGGTTAATTGGGGCTGGGGGCGCTAATTGGGGCTGGGGGCTCCAGGGGTGCTTGGGGCAATAATTTGGGGAGGGGTCTCAGGGTAATTTGGGGAAGGGTCTCGGGGGTAAATTCAGGGTAATTTGGGGAGGGGTCTCAGTTAATTTGGGGAGGGGTCTCGGGTTAATTAGGTCAGTTAGGTTAATTTGGGGAGGGGTCTCGGGTTAATTTGGGGAGAGGTCTCGGGTTAATTTGGGGAGGGGTCTCGGGTTAATTAGGTCAGTTAGGTTAATTTGGGGAGGGGTCTCGGGTTAATTTGGGGAGGGGTCTCGGGTTAATTTGGGGAGAGGTCTCGGGTTAATTTGGGGAGGGGTCTCGGGTTAATTAGGTCAGTTAGGTTAATTTGGGGAGGGGTCTCGGGTTAATTTGGGGAGGGGTCTCGGTTAATTTGGGGAGAGGTCTCGGGTTAATTTGGGGAGGGGTCTCGGGTTAATTAGGTCAGTTAGGTTAATTTGGGGAGGGGTCTCGGTTAATTTGGGGAGGGGTCTCGGGTTAATTTGGGGAGGGGTCTCGGGTTAATTTGGGGAGGGGTCTCGGGTTAATTTGGGGAGGGGTCTCGGGTTAATTTGGGGAGGGGTCTCGGTTAATTAGGGTAATTAGAGTTAATTAGGTTAATTTGGGGAGGGGTCTCACTCGGGCAGCTCCACCAGCAGGGTGTCTCATGTTAATTTGGGGAGGGGTCTCGGTTAATTAGGGTCATTAGCTCAATTTGGGGAGGGGTCTCGGGTTAATTAGGTTAATTAGGGGAGGGGTCTCGGGTTAATTAGGGGAGGGGTCTCACTCGGGCAGCTCCACCAGCAGGGTTGCCCCAGGGGCCGCGAGCTCTCCCAGCTCAGGAGTCAGCGACGGCAGCGACCTGCGGACCCCAGACCCAATTGGGACCCCAGACCCAAATCAGAGAGACCTGCGGACCCCAGACCCAAATTGGAATGAGACCCCAGACCCAAATCAGAGTGACCTGCAGACCCCAGACCCAAATTAGAGAGACCCCAGACCCAATTGGGAGTGACCTGCAGACCCCAGACCCAATGGGGACCCAGACCCAAATCAGAGTGACCTGCGGACCCCAGACCCAATTGGGACCCCAGACCCAAATCAGAGTGACCTGCGGACCCCAGACCCAAATTGGAATGAGACCCCAGACCCAAATTGGGACCCCAGACCCAAATTAGAGACCCCAGATCCAAATTAGAGTGACTTGTGGACCCCAGACCCAAATTGGAATGAGACCCCAGACCCAAATCAGAGAGACCTGCAGACCCCAGACCCAAATTGGGACCCCAGACCCAAATCAGAGAGACCCCAGACCCAAATGGGAGTGACCTGCGGACCCCAGACCCAAATTGGGACCCCAGACCCAAATGGGAGTGACCTGCGGACCCCAGACCCAAATTGGGATGAGACCCCAGACCCAAATTGGGACCCCAGACCCAAATGGGAGTGACCTGCAGACCCCAGACCCAAATTAGAGAGACCCCAGACCCAATTGGGAGTGACCTGCAGACCCCAGACCCAATGGGGACCCAGACCCAAATCAGAGTGACCTGCGGACCCCAGACCCAAATTGGAATGAGACCCCAGACCCAATTGGGACCCCAGACCCAAATTAGAGACCCCAGATCAAAATTAGAGTGACTTGCGGACCCCAGACCCAAATTGGAATGAGACCCCAGACCCAAATTAGAGAGACCTGTGGACCCCAGACCCAAATTGGGAGCCCAGACCCAAATCAGAGAGACCCCAGACCCAAATTAGAGAGACCTGCAGACCCCAGACCCAAATTGGGAGCCCAGACCCAAATCAGAGTGACCTGCAGACCCCAGACCCAAATTGGGATGAGACCCCAGACCCAAATTGGGATGAGACCCCAGACCCAAATTGGGACCCCAGACCCAAATGGGAGTGACCTGCGGACCCCAGACCCAAATTGGGACCCCAGACCCAAATTGGGACCCCAGACCCAAATCAGAGAGACCTGCGGACCCCAGACCCAAATTGGGATGAGACCCCAGACCCAAATTGGGACCCCAGACCCAACTGGGAGTGACCTGCAGACCCCAGACCCAACTGGGACCCCAGACCCAAATGGGGCCTTGTAGGACCCCCCCCAGACCCCCAAATCTTCCCCCAAACTCCCCCAGGACTCCCCAAAAACTCCTGCTGGACCCCCCAAACCTCCCCAGGACCCCCCAAGACCCCCAAATTCCCCCCAAAATCCCCCCCAGGACCCCCAAACTCCCCCCAAATCCTCCCCAGACACTCCCAGGACCCCCAAATCTCCCCCAAAATCCCTCCAGGACCCCCCTATTCCCCCCCAGGACCCCCAAACTCTTCCCCAAAACTCCCCAAGACCCCCAAACTCCCCCCCAACCCTCCCCAGACCCCCCCAGGACCCCCAAATTCCCCCGGGACCCCCAAATCTTCCCCCAAATCCCCCCCAAACTCCCCCAGGACCCCCAAAAACTCCTGCTGGACCCCCCAAACCTCCCCAGACCCCCCCAGAACCCCTCAATTCCCCCCAAAATCCCCCCCAGGACCCCCAAATTTCCCCCAAATCCTCCCCAGACCCCCCCCAGGACCCCCGAAGTCTCCCCAACTTCCCCCCAGGACCCCGCAGACCCCCCCAGGACCCCCAAACTCACCCCAAAAACTCCCCCAGGACCCCCCAAACTCACCCCCAATCCCCCCAGGACCCCAGAATTTCCCCCAAAATCCCCCCAAGACCCCCAAATCCCCCCCAGGACCCCCAAACCCTTCCCCAAAACCCCCTGAGACCCCCAAAAACTCCCCCAGGACCCCAAATCTCCCCCAAACTCCCCCCAGGACCCCCAAACTCCCCCCAAAAAATCCCCCAGGACCCCCAAATCCCCCCCAGGACCCCCAAAAATCCCTCAAATTCCCCCCAAATCCCCCCAAGACCCCCAAATCTCCCCCAAATTCCCCTCAAATCCCCCCCAGGGACCCCCAAATTTCCCCCAAGACCCCCCAAGTTCCCCCCCAGGACCCCCAAAACCCTCCCAGGATTCCCCAGGACCCCCAAATCTTCCCCAGGACCCCCAAATCCCCCCCAAAACCCCCCAGACCCCCCCAGGACCCCCAAACTCCCCCAGGACCCCCCAAGACCCTCAAATTCCCCCCAAAATCCCCCCCAGGACCCCCAAATTCCCCCAAAGTCCTCCCCAGGACCCCCCCATCTCCCCCCAGGACCCCCAAAATTCCCCCCAAGACCCCCAAACCCTTCCCCAAAAGCCCCCAGACCCCCGCCCGGGACCCCCAAAATCCGCCCAAAAGCCCCGAAATTCCCCCCAGGGACCCCCCAAACCCTCCCCCAAAACCCGCCAGACCCCCGCCCGGGACCCCCAAAATCCCCCAGAACTTCCCCAGGACCCCCAAATCTCCCCAATTTCCCCCCAGGACCCCCAAACTATTTCCCAAACTCCCCCAGGACCCCCAAAATCCTCTCAGGACCCCCAAATTTCCCCCCCAGGACCCCCAACCCCTTCCCCAAAACCCCCTGGGACCCCCAAAAACTCCCCCAGGACCCCCAAAATCCCCCCCAGGACCCCCAAATTTCCCCCCCGGGCCCCCTCCTCACCTCCAGCCCAGCACGATGAGCTGGCACTGCCCCCCGAGGCGGGCGAGGGTCCCTGGGGAGATTTTGGGGGTCCCGGGGAGGCTCCCCAAGGGCAGGAAGCGAATCTGCACCGCCAGGGGGGCCAGGGGGCCTGCGGGGAGATTTGGGGGGGGTCCTGAGGGGGTCCTGGGGGAGATTTGGGGGTCCTGGGGGGGATCTGGAGAATTTGGGGGAGATTTGGGGGGATCTGGGGAGGTCCTGGGAGGGTTTGGGGGTCACCGGGGGGGATTTGGGGGGAGATTTGGGGGGTCCTCCGTGGATTTGAGGGGGTTTGGGGGGTCCTGGGTGGGGTTTTGGGGGTCCTGGGGGGGATTGGGGGGAGATTTTGGGGGTCCTGGGGAGGATCTGAGGGGTTTTGGGGGAGGTTTGGGGGTCCTAGGAGGATCTGGGGGGGATGGGGAGGGGATTTGGAGGTCCTGGGAGGATTTGGGGGGGAAATTTGGGGGTCCTGGGGGGGTTGGGGTGGACTTCGGGGGGATTTGAGGAGATTTTGGGGGTCCTGGGGGGAATTGAGGGGGGGCATGCGGGGGTCTGGGGGGGATTTGGGGGAGATTCGAGGAGAATTTTGGGGAGATTTGGGGGTCCTGGGAGGTTTGGGGGGTCCTGGGGGGGATTTGGGGGAGATTTTGGGGGTCCTGGGGGAATTTTGGGGACGATTTGGGAGGGATTTGGGGAGATTTGGGGGACGTTTTGGGGGGTCTGCGGGGTCCTGGGGTGGGTTTGGGGGTCCTGGGGGGGTCTGGAAGGGTCCTGGGGGGGGCTTGGGGGGTCGTGGGGGGATTTTGGAGGTCTGGGGGGGATTTGGGGGAGATTTGGGGGGTCCTGGGGGGGATTTGGGGAGGGTTTGGGGGGTCCTGGGGGGATTTGGGAGGTCCTGGGGTAATTTGGGGAGGGGTCTGGGGGGAGTTTTGGGGGGTCCTGCAGGGGTTTGGGGGTCCCGGGGGGATTTGGGGGGTCCTGGGGGGAATTTGGGGTGATTTTGGGGGGTCCTGGAGGGGATTTGGGGAGGGTTTGGGGGGTCCTGGGGGGAATTTGGGGAGGATTTTGGGGGTCCTGGGGGAATTTGGGGAGGGGTCACTCACCCAGGGGGTCCAAATCATCCTGGGCGGGGGTCCTGGGGGGGTCTCTCTCCCCAATTTGGGGGTCTTTCCCCCCAATTTTGGGGTCTCTCTCCCCAATTCGGGGGTCTCCGGTAATTTGGGGAGGGGTCCCGGTAATTTGGGGAGGGGTCCCGGTAATTTGGGGAGGGGTCCCGGTAATTTGGGGAGGGGTCTCTGCGTGCAGCTCGAGCAGCAGCGCTGAGAGCGCAGCCTGCGACAGCTCCGAGGCGCTCTGCGGGGGGGAGGGGGCGCGGCTGAGACCCCCACCCAAAATAAACCCAAAACACCCGAAAAACACCCGAGACCCCTCCCCAAAATCCCCCCGGGACCCCTGAGAGAGACCCCCACCCAAAATAAACCCAAAACACCCGAAAAACACCCGAGACCCCTCCTCAATTCCACCCCCTCCAACCCCGGGACCCCTCCTCAATTCCCACCGAGACCCCTCCTCAATTCCCACAAGACCCCCACTCAATTTCCCCCCTTATCCCCGGGACCCCTCCCCTCAATTCCGCCCCCCAACCCCAAGACCCCCACTCAATTCCCCCCTCAAACCCCCCGAGACCCCTCCTCAATGCCCCCCGGGACCCCTCCCCAATTCCCCTCGAGACCCCTCCCCAAATCCCCAGGGACCCCTCCCCAATTCCCCCGAGACCCCTCCCCGAGACCCCCCCTCACCCCCTCCCCAATTCCCCTCGCCCCCTCCCCAAATTGGCACCTTGGGGGGTCTCCCGGGGGTCTCGATGGCGAAGCTGAGGAAGGGTCCTGTCACTGTGTCCCCCCAAAATTGGGGAGGGGTCTGCACCCGCCCGTCCTGGGGGGACAGGGACACCGCTGGGACCCCCGGGACCCCCCCAGGGACCCTCCCCCAATTCCCATCAGGACCCCTCCCCAATTCCCACCGAGACCCCTCCCCAATTCCCATCAGGACCCTCCCCAATTCCCATCAGGACCCCTCCCCAATTCCCACCGGGACCCCTCCCCAATTCCCACCGAGACCCCTCCCCAATTCCCACCGGGACCCCCACTCAATTCCCACTGAGACCCCTCCCCAATTCCCACCGGGACCCCTCCCCAATTCCCATCAGGACCCCTCCCCAATTCCCACCGGGACCCCTCCCCAATTCCCACCGAGACCCCTCCCCAATTCCCACAAGACCCCCACTCAATTCCCACTGAGACCCCTCCCCAATTCCCATCAGGACCCCTCCCCAATTCCCATCAGGACCCCTCCCCAATTCCCACCGGGACCCCTCCCCAATTCCCACCGGGACCCCTCCCCAATTCCCATCAGGACCCCTCCCCAATTCCCACCGGGACCCCCGGGACCCCCCCCCAATTCCCACCGGGACCCCTCCTCAATTCCTCATTCAAATCCCCAAAAAGACCCCCCGGGACCCCCAGACCCCCCCGGGACCCCTCCTTAATTCCCCCCCCAAAACCCCTCGGGACCCCTCCTCAATTCCCCCTCCCCAACCCCGGGACCCCTCCTCAATTCCCTCCCGACCCCCC
Organism: Acanthiza pusilla; assembly: GCA_036630365.1. NCBI lineage: Eukaryota > Metazoa > Chordata > Aves > Passeriformes > Acanthizidae > Acanthiza > Acanthiza pusilla. Next base: position 11,389 of record JAXCHO010000893.1, read on the forward strand.
CAGGGACCCCAGGGACCCCCCCAGCCCCCCCCAGGGACCCCCACTCAATTCCCCCCGGGACCCCTCCTCAATTCCCTCCCCAGGACCCCCCCGGGACCCCCACTCAATTCCCCCCCCAAAACCCCTCGGGACCCCCACTCAATTCCCATCGACACCTCCCCTCAATTCCCCCCACAATCCCCGGGACCCCCACTCAATTCCCACCGGGACCCCCCCTCAATTAGCCCTCCCCCAACCCTGGGACCCCTCCTCAATTCACCCCCCAACCCCGAGACCGCCCCGGGACCCCTCCCCAATTCTCCCCCCCAAAACCCCTCGGGACCCCCAGGGACCCCCACTCAATTCCCCCCGGGACCCCTCCTCAATTCCCTCCCGAGCCCCCCAGGGACCCCCCCAGCCCCCCCCGGGACCCCTCCTCAATTCCCCCCCCAGTCCCCCCGGGACCCCCCCCAGTCCCCCTCAGGGACCCCCACTCAATTCCCCCCGGGACCCCTCCTCAATTCCCCCCCCAGTCCCCCTCAGGGACCCCCACTCAATTCCTCCCGGGACCCCTCCTCAACTCCCCCCCCAGCCTCCCCCCGGGACCCCCAGGGACCCCCAGGGACCCCCAGACTCCCTCGGGACCCCTCAGGGACCACCCGAGACCCCTCCTCAATTCCCCCAGGGACCCCCCCAGCCCCCCCAGCCCCCCCGGGACCCCTCCTCAATTCCCATCGGGACCCCCAGGGACCCCCCAGACTCCCCCGAGACCCCTCGGGACCCCCCCTCAATTGCCCCCGGGACCCCTCCTCAATTCCCCCCCCCAGTCCCCCCGGGACCCCCCCAAAGCCCTCCAGGGACCCCCCCCGGGACCCCTCCTCAGTTGGCTCACGGCTCGCGGGCGGGGGTCGCTGAGCAGGGTGGGGTTGGGGGTCGCGCCCCCTCCCCCGAAAGCTTCGCAGCTCTCGCGCCAGAGAGAGAACTCCGCCGGGGACAGCCAGGGGACCTTGGCGACAGCGCGGGGACAGCGCGGGGCCTTGGGGACACGGCGGGGACAGCCCCCAGGTGTCCCCGAAGACCCCCGAGGTGTCCCCAGGGTGTCCCCAAGGACCCCCGGGATGTCCCCAGGGATCCCCGGGGTGTCCCCAAGGTGTCCCCAAAGACCCCCGAGGTGTCCCCGAGGTATCCCCAAGGACCCCCGGGGTGTCCCTGTGTCCCCAAGGTGTCCCCAAGGTGTCTCCAAGGACCCCCAGGACGTCCCCGTGTCCCCCCACCGGTGTCTTCTGTCTCCCCCCGGTGTCACCGAAGACCCCCGGGGTGGCCCCGAGATGTCCCCGTGTACCTCCCGGGGTCACCAAGGACCCCCGAGGTGTCCCCAAAGACCCCCGGGATGTCCCCAAGGATCCCCGGTGTCCCCCCGCGGTGTCCCTTTAACCTCCCCGGGATGTCCCCAAGGATCGCCGGTGCCCCCACTGTGTCCCCGCGGTGTCCCTTCGGTTCCCCCGGTGTCCCTTCACCCCCCGGGATGTCCCCTCTGTCCCTCCCCGCCTCTCCCCGGTGTCCCCAGTCCCCCACCGGTGTCCCCTTACCCTCCCGTGATGTCCCCTCCGTCCCCCCCAGTGTCCCTTTCCCTCCCCGGTGTCCCCCCCGGCCCCTCCCCGTGCTCCCCGGTGTCCCTTTACCTCCCCGGGCTGTCCCCTCGGTCCCTCCCGGTGTCCCCTGTCCCGGTGTCCCCCTCATGTCCCGGTGTCCCCCCGGGATGTCCCCGCGCTGTCCCTGTCCCCGTTCCGGTGCCGTTCCCCTTCCGCGATGTCCCCCCGTGTCCCCCCGGGATGTCCCCTCAGTCCCCCCGGTGTCCCTGTCCCCAGTCCCGGTGTCCCCCTGTCCCGGTGTCCCTGTCCCCTGTCCCGGTGTCCCTGTCCCGGTGTCCCTGTCCCGGTGTCCCGGTGTCCCTGTCCCCTGTCCCTGTCCCCCTGTCCCGGTGTCCCGGTGTCCCCAGTCCCGGTGTCCCTTTGTCCCCCTGTCCCCTGTCCCCCAGTCCCGGTGTCCCCCTGTCCCTGTCCCTGTCCCTGTCCCCAGTCCCGGTTCCGTTACCCCTCGTGGCTGCAGCGCCATCCGCAGGTCCCAATCAGCCACGGCGGCGCGGGACTCGAACCGCGGCCCGAGGCGCCGCCGCAGCCGCCGCTCCCAGCCCGGGGGGCCCCGCGCCGGGCCCGCTTCGGCTCCCGGTCCCGGTTCGGGTCCCGGTTCCGGTTCGGCTCCCGGTTCCGGTTCCGGTTCGGGTCCCGGTCCCGGTTCGGGCAGCGCTCGCTCCCAGCGCCGCAGAACAGCCTCGAGAGCGTCCCGGTCCCGGCACTGCGGGAGGGGAACGGTACCGGTTAGTGTCGGTGTGTCCGAACCGGAACCGGAACCAGACCGGTACCGCTCAGTTCTGGTGTGTCCGGACCGGAACCGAACCCTCGGAACTCGGTACAGGACAGTACCGGTCAGTTCCGGTGTCCCCGGGACCCTCCGGACCCATTACCGGTCAGTCCCGAGGTGTCCAAACCGGAACCGGACCCTCGGGACCCGGTACCGCTCAGTCCCGGTGTGTCCGAACCAGAACCGGACCGGTACCAGACCCTCGGGACCCGGTACCGCTCAGTGCCGGTGTCCCCAGAACCGGAACCGGACCCTCCGAACCCAGTACCACTCAGTGTCGGTGTGTCCGAACCGGAACCGGACCGGAACCGGTCAGCCCTGGGGTGTCCGAACCAGAACCGGACTGGTACCGGTCAGTCCTGGTGTGTCCCAACCCGGTACGGGACCCTCGGGACCCGGTACCGGTCAGTCCCGGTGTGTCCGAACCAGAACCGAACCCTCCTAAGCCGGTCCCGGTCAGTTCTGGTGTGTCCGGACCGGAACCGGACCCTCCGGACCCGGTACCGCTCAGTCCCGGTGTGTCCGGACCGGAACCGGACTGGTACTGCTCAGTCCCGGTGTGTCCCGACCCGGTACCGCTCAGTCCCGGGATGTCCGAACCGGAACCGGACTGGTACCACTCAGTTCCGGTCAGTCCCGGTGTGTCCCAACCCAGTACCAGACCCTCGGGAACCGGGACCGCTCAGTCCCGGGGTGTCCGAACCGGAACCGGACCCTCGGGACCCGGTACGGGGCAGTCCCGGTGTGTCCGGACCGGAACCCGACCAGTACCAAACCCTTGGGACCCGGTACCGCTCAGTCCCGGTGTGTCCGAACCGGAACCGGACTGGTACCGCTCAGTCCCGGTGTGTCCGAACCGGAACCGGACTGGTACCGCTCAGTCCCGGTGTGTCCGGTCCCGGTTCCGCTCAGTCCCGGTGTGTCCGGTCCCGGTACCGCTCAGTCCCGGTGTGTCCGGTCCCGGTTCCGCTCAGTCCCGGTGTGCCCGGTCCCGGTTCCGCTCAGTCCCGGTGTGCCCGGTACCGGTACCGCTCAGTCCCGGTGTGTCCGGTACCGGTACCGCTCAGTCCCGGTGTGCCCGGTACCGGTTCCGCTCAGTCCCGGTGTGTCCGGTCCCGGTACCGCTCAGTCCCGGTGTGTCCGGTCCCGGTTCCGCTCAGTCCCGGTGTGCCCGGTCCCGGTACCGCTCAGTCCCGGTGTGTCCCCAGTGTCCCCAGTCCCCGGTACCGCTCAGTCCCGGTGTGTCCGGTCCCGGTTCCGCTCAGTCCCGGTGTGTCCGGTCCCGGTACCGCTCAGTCCCGGTGTGTCCGGTCCCGGTTCCGCTCAGTCCCGGTGTGCCCGGTCCCGGTTCCGCTCAGTCCCGGTGTGTCCCCAGTGTCCCCAGTCCCCGGTACCGCTCAGTCCCGGTGTGTCCGGTCCCGGTTCCGCTCAGTCCCGGTGTGTCCGGTCCCGGTTCCGCTCAGTCCCGGTGTGTCCCCAGTGTCCCCAGTCCCCGGTACCGCTCAGTCCCGGTGTGTCCGGTCCCGGTTCCGCTCAGTCCCGGTGTGTCCGGTCCCGGTTCCGCTCAGTCCCGGTGTGTCCCCAGTGTCCCCAGTCCCCGGTTCCGCTCAGTCCCAGTCCCCCTGGTATCCCCGGTCCCGGTTCTGACCTTCATGAGCCGCAGGTCGGCGAACCCATCCCCGCTCCTGGTTCCGGTTCCGGTTCTGATGTTGGTCCCGGTTCTGGTCCCGGTCACGATCCCGGTTCCGGTTCCGTTTCCAGTCCCGGTTCTGGTTCCGGTCCCGCTCCCGTTTCCAGTCCCGATCCCGGTCCCTGTCCCGGTTCCGCTCCCGTTCCCGGTGTCAGTCCTCGTTCCGGTGTCGGTCCCGGTTCTGGTCCTGATGTCGGTCCCGTTTCCAGTCCCGTTCCCGGTCCGGCAGCGGCCCTCCCCGGTTCCGGTCCCGGTGTCGCTCCTGGTCCCGTTCCCGGTTCCGGTCCCGGTGTCAGTCCCGGTTCCGGTCCCGGTCCCAGTCCCGTTCCCGCGGTGTCCCTCCCCGGTCCTGGTGTCGATCCCGGTTCCGCTCTCGGTTCTCGTTCCGGTCCCGGTTCTGATGTCGGTTCCGGTCCCGGTCCCGGTCCCGGTGTCAGTCCCTGTTCCCTTCTCGTTTCCGCTCCCAGTCCCGGTTCTGATGTCGGTCCCATTCTCGGTCCCGTTCCCGCGGTGTCCCTCCCCGGTCCCGTTCCCGGTTCTGGTCCCGGTATCGGTCCCGTTCCCGGTGTCGCTCCCGGTTCCAGTGCCGCGGTGTCCCTCCCCGGTCCCGGTGCCGGTTCTGGTCCCGGTATCGGTCCCGTTCCCGGTTCCAGTGCCACGGTGTCCCTCCCCGGTCCCGGTCCCTGTCCCGGTTCTGCTCCCGCTCCCGGTGTCAGTCCCGGTTCCGGTGCCGGTTCCGGTTCCGGTTCCGGTGTGTCCCCCGTCGGTGACCCAGCGCCGCAGCCTCCCCGTCCCGTTCCCGGTCCTTGTCCCGGTTCTGCTCCCGCTCCCGGTGTCAGTCCCGGTCCCGGTTCCGTTCCCGGTCCCGGTTCCGGTCCCGGTGTGTCCCCCGTCGGTGACCCAGCGCCGCAGCCTCCCCGTCCCGTTCCCGGTCCCAGTCCCCGTCCCGGTTCTGTTCCCGGTTCCGGTTCCGGTTCCGGTGCCGGTTCTGGTCCCGGTGTCGCTCCTGTTCCCGGTTCCGGTCCCGGTTCCGGTCCCGGTCCCGGTGTGTCCCCCGCCGGTGACCCAGCGCCGCAGCCTCCCCGCCGCTCTCCGCAGCAGCGCCGCCGTTCCCCCGCGCAGCCTCCCCGAGCCCAGCAGCTCCAGCATGGCGGCGGCGCGGCCTGGGGACACCGGCGACACCGCCATGGCACCGGGGGACACCGGGGGACACCGCCACGGCACCGGGGAACACCGGGGGGCACCGGAATGGCACCGGGGGACACCGCCATGGCACCGGGGGACACCGGGATGGCACCGGGGGACACCGCCATGGCACCAGGGGACACCGGGGGACACCGGAATGGCACCGGGGGACACCGCCATGGCACCAGGGGACACCGGGGGACACCGGAATGGCAGCGGGGGACACCGCCATGGCACCGGGGAACACCGGGGGGCACCGGGATGGCACCGGGGGACACCGGGGAGCACCGGGATGGCACCGGGGGACACCGGGATGGCACGGGCGGGCACCGGAGGGTCCCGGGGGGGTCCTGGGGATCACCGGGAGGGTGCCAGGGGTCCCGGAGGACACTGGGATGTCACCGGAATGTCACCGGGGGACACCGGGGACACCACCATGGCACCGGGGGACACCGGAATGTCACCGGAGGCTCCCGGGGCGGTGCCAGGGGTCCCGGGGGACACTGGAATGTCACCGGATTGTCACCGGAGGGTCCCGGGAGTCACCGGAGGGTCACCGGAGGGTCCCGGGGGTGTCCCGGGGCGGTCCCGCGGGGTCACCAGACGGTCCCGGGAGTCACCGGGGGACACCGGGAGTCACCGGAATGTCACCAGGGGACAACGGAGGGTCCCGGGGGTCACTAGAGAGTCCCGGGGGTCACCGGGAGGGTCACTGGGAGGATCCCATGGGTGTCCCGAGGGGGTCCCGGGGGTCACCGGAATGGCACCGGAGGGTCCCGGGGCTGTCCCGAGGGTCCCTGGGGTGTCCCGGGGGTGTCCCGGAGGGTCCCGGGGATGTCCCGAGGGTCCCAAGGGTGTCCCGGGGGTGTCCCGGGGCTGTCCCGGGGCTGTCCCGAGGGTCCCGGGGGTGTCGCGGAGGTGTCCCGGGGGTGTCCTGGGGGTGTCCCGGGGGTGTCCCGGGGATGTCCCGAGGGTCCCAAGGGTGTCCCGGGGCTGTCCCGGGGGTGTCCCGGGGGTGTCCCGGGGATGTCCCGAGGGTCCCAAGGGTGTCCCGGGGCTGTCCCGGGGATGTCCCGAGGGTCCCAAGGGTGTCCCGGGGGTGTCCCGGGGCTGCCCCGGGGGTGTCCCGAGGGTCCCGGGGGTGTCCCGAGGGTCCCAAGGGTGTCCCGGGGCTGTCCCGGGGGTGTCCCGAGGGTCCCGGGGGTGTCCCGGAGGGTCCCGGGGGTGTCCCGGGGGTGTCCCGGGGCTGTCCCGGGGGTGTCCCGAGGGTCCCGGGGGTGTCCCGGAGGGTCCCGGGGGTGTCCCGGGGGTTCCGGTACCTGCGGGCCGGGGCCGCTCCGGTGATTCGAGCGCCAGCAGGAGGAACAGAAGCTGCCGCGCCACGGCCTCGGGGCTCTGCTCGGCCACGAAGAGCTGCGGGGACAACACCGGGAGAGGCCCGGTTGGACCGGGAGAGAGTCGGGAACACCGGGAGAGCCCCGGGAGAGCCCCGGGAATACCGGGAGAGAGTCGGGAACACCGGGAGAGCCCCGGGATAACACCGGGAGAGCTCCGGGATAACACCAGGAGAGCCCCGGGAACACCGGGAGAGCCCCGGGAACACCGGGAGAGAGTCGGGAACACCGGGAGAGAGTCGGGAACACCGGGAGAGCCCCGGGAGAGCTCCGGGATAACACCGGGAGAGCCCCGGGAATACCGGGAGAGAGTCGGGAACACCGGGAGAGAGTCGAGAACACCGGGAGAGCGCCGGGAGAGCCCCGGTATTACACCGGGAGAGCTCCCGTGGTACCGGGGGGGAGTCGGTAATACCGGGAGAGCCCCAGGATAACACCGGGAGAGACTCGGGAACACCGGGAGAACTCCGGGATAACAGCGGGAGAATCCCGGGAGCCCCGGGATAACACCGGGAGAGCCCCGGGAACACCGGGAGAGCCCCGGGAACACCGGGAAGGAGTCGGGAACACCGGGAGAGACTCGGGATGACACCCGGAGGGACCCGGGATAACACCGGGAGAGCTCCGGTAGTACCGGGAGAGAGTCGGGAACACTGGGATAACACCGGGATAACACCGGGAGAGTCCCGGTATTACCGGGAGAGCCCCGGGAACCCCAGGAGAGCCCCGGACAGCACCGGGAGAACACCGGGAGAGTCCCGGGAACACCGGGATAACACCGGGAGAGCTCCGGTAGTACCGGGAGAGCCTCGGGATAACACCGGGAGAGAGTCGGGAACACCGGGAGAGCCCCGGGAACACCAGGAGAGCTCCGGCAACACCGGGAGAGCGCCGGTAGTACCGGGAGAGAGTCGGGAATATGGGGTGAGCCCCGGAAGAGTGCCGGGATAACACCAGGAGAGCCCCGGTAATACCGGGAGAGACTGGGGAACACCGGGATAACACCGGGAGAGCTCCTGTAGTAACAGGAGAGCCCCGGGAACACCGGGAGAGCTCCGGGATAGCACCGGGAGAGAGTCGGGAACACCGGGAGAGCCCCGGGAATATCGGGAGAGCTCCGGTAGCACCGGGAGAGCCCCGGGATAACACCGGGAGACCTCCGGTAGTACCAGGAGAGAGTCGGGAACACTGTGAGAGCCCCGGGAATATCGGGAGAGACTCGGGATAACACCGGGAGAACCGCGGGATAACACCGGGAGAAACTCGGTAATACCGGGAGAGCTCCGGGAACCCAACCCGGTACCGTGACCTCGCCCTTCTCACAGTGTCCCCTCACAGTGTCCCCTTGCCCTCACAGTGTCCCCCTCCCTTCACGGTGTCCTCTTCCCCCTCACGGTGTCCCCTCACGGTTTCCCTTTCCCCTCACGGTGTCCCCTCCCGGTGCCTCCTCAGAGTGTCCACTCATGGTGTCCCCTCACAGTGTCCCTTTCCCCTCACGGTGTCCCCTTCCCCTCATGATGTCCCCTCCCGATGTCCTCTCCCGGTGGCCCCTCACAGTGTCCCCTCACAATGTCCCCTTCCCCTCCCGGTGTCCCCTCCCGGTGCCCCCTCACGGTTTCCCCTCACAGTGTCCCCTTCCCCTCACAGTGTCCCCTCACGGTGTCCCCTCATGGTGTCCCTTTCCCCTCATGGTGTCCCTTCGCGATATCACCTCACAGTGTCCCCTCCCGGTGTCCCCTCCCGCTCCCGCTCCGTACAGTAATGTCGCGGGGAGGTCCCCGGCGGGCCCGGGCCGCCGTCATCAGCAGGTGCCGCCCCTCGGCCGCCCCCACCAGCAGCACCGGAGCCTCGGCCGCGGGGTCCAGCTCGGGGGGCACTGCGGGGGAACGTGAGGGGGAAATGTCACCGGAGGCGGTCCCGAGCACCGCGAGCGGGGCCGGGGTCACCGGAAAGGGTCCCGGGGGGGTTGTGGCTCACGGTGCTGGCGGAGATCGATGGCGGGGGACAGTCCCCACCAGCACACGGTGCCCACCGCGTCCTCCAGCGCGGCCGCCATGGCGGAGCCCTCACGGGCGGCGGGTAACCGCCGGTAACTCCCGGCGGCCAATCAGGACAGAGGACGGCGGCCGCGAGCGGGGCGCGGGCCAATGAGGAGCGAGAAAGGAGGCGGGAAAACGGCAGCGGACCAATGAGGAGCGAGGGAGGCGAGGAGGTCCCGCCCACCGGGACGCGGTTGCTGCAGTAACGGCGGCGAGGCCACGCCCATCTCCTACATTAACATAACCACACCCACGACGCGTTCATTAGCATAAACCACGCCCACACGCGCTGTCCGCGCCGAATTTGGGGCGGGAAAGCAAAATTTGATAATTTTGGGATTTTTTGGGCTCCCCTCGCCCTTTTTTTTGTTAAATGACGTCAGAGATTGCGTCATCAAGAGGTTTTCCATCCCAAAATCTCAGCCTGGAGCGTTTATTCCTCCCTGGAATGGAGAGGCGCAGGATTTTTGGGATTTTTTGGGATTTTTTGGGATTTTTTTGGGGTTTTTGGGATTTTTTGGGGTCACCGGTCCATGGTGGCCTCTTCGGGAGGAGTCTCGAAGCAAAGCTGCAGGAGGCGCTCGCAGAATTCCAGCTCTTCCTGCAGCGAAAATTTGGGAATTCAGCCCCAAAATCCCTGGAATTCATCCCGAAATTCCAGGGATTTTCCTGTGCAAAATCCCAGGGTTTTTCCTCCCAAAATCCCACAGATTTCCCCCCAAAATTCCAGAGATTTCCCCCAAAATTCCAGGGATTTTTTCCCTTAAAATCCTGCAGATTTCCCGCCCTGGAATTCCCGAAATTTCCGCCAAAATTCCACGGATTTCCCCCCCGAAATTCCCATTTTTTCCCCCCAAAATCCCGGGTTTTTTTCCCAAAATTCTGGGATTTTTTCCCCAAATCTCAGGAATTTTTTCCCCCAAATTCCTGCAGTTTTTCCCCAAATCCCCGTGGATTTTTTCCCCAAATTCCCAAGCTTTTCCCCCCCAAATTCCTGCATTTTTCTTGCAAAAATCCAGGAATTTTTCCCCTGAAATCCCAGGGTTTTTTTTTTTCCCAAAATCCCATGGATTTTTTTCCCCAAAATCCCTTTTTTTCCCCCCAAATTCCCACTTTTTTCCCCCAAAATTCCAGGGATTTCCCCCCCCCCCAAATTCCCATTTTTTTCCTCAAATTCCCAGGATTTTTTTCCTCGAATTTCATGGGAATTTTCTCCCCAAATTCCCATTTTTTCCCCCCAAATTCCCATTTTTTTCCCCCCAAATTCCCATTTTTTCCTCAAATTCCCAGGATTTTTTCCCCTGAATTTCATGGGAATTTTCCCCCCAAATTCCCATTTTTTCCCCCCAAATTCCCATTTTTTTCTCCCCAAATTCCCATTTTTTCCCCCCAAATTCCCATTTTTCCCCCCCAACTTCCCTTTTTTTTTCCCCCCCAAATTCCCATTTTTTCCCTCAAATTCCCAGGATTTTTTTCCCCGAATTTCATGGGAATTTCCCCCCCAAATTCCCATTTTTTTCCCCCCAAATTCCCATTTTTTTCTCCCCAAATTCCCAGGATTTTTTCCCCCAAATCCCCATGTTTTTTCCCCGAATTTCATGGGAATTTCCCCCCCAAATTCCCATTTTTTCCCCCCAAATCCCCATGTTTTTTTCCCCGAATTCCATGTTTTTTTCCCCCCAAATTCCCATTTTTTTCCTCAAATTCCCAGGATTTTTTTTCCCCGAATTCCATGGTTTTTTTCCCCCCAAATTCCCATTTTTTCCCCCCAAATTCCCATTTTTTTCTCCCCAAATTCCTCACCTGGAACTCCTCTCGGCCTCTCAGGAGCTTCTGCCTCTCCCTGAGCAGCTCCTCCAGGCCCAGGGCTGGGGCTCGGCACTCCCTCACCCCCTCGGGGCAATCCGAGGCCAATCTGGGGCGAAAAATTGGAATTTTGGGAAATTCAGGAGCTTAAAATTACCAAAAATGTCTTGGGAGTCGAAAATCCCACAAAAATCGGCACAAAAATGGCCAAAATATGACCCAAAATCACTGAAAAATGACCCAAAATCCACCCCAAAACCATTCTCGGATTCCCTGTGGAAAATCCAAGGCAAATTTGGGGTGAAAAATGAGAATTTTGGGAAATTTGGGAGATTTAAATTACCAAAAATGTCCTGAGATCACAAAATAAAAAAAAAATTACTCCAAATTCCCAAAAACAAACCCCCAACCTCCCAATTTTTTGGATTTTCCCCTCAGAATTTTGAGATTTTCCCTCAGGATTTTGGGATTTCCCGCAGGATTTTGGGATTTCCCCTCAGGAATTTTGGGATTTCCCTCAGGATTTTGAAATTTCTCCCCAAATTTTGGGTTTTCCCTCAGAATTTTGTAATTTTTCCCTCAGGATTTTGGGATTTCCCTCCAAATTTTGGGATTTTCCCCTCAGGATTTAGAGATTTCCCCCCAAATTCTGGGTTTCTCCCCCAAATTTTGGGGTTTTTGGGATTTCCTCTCAGGATTTTCGGATTTTCTCGGGTTTTTTTTTTTTTTGAGATTTCAGGATTTTAGGATATTTCGATATATTTTGGGATAATTTTGGGATATTTTGGTATTTTTTAGGCTCTCACTCACCCGCACAGGATGCCCAGGCCTCCATTTTCTGGGATTTCCCTCCCAAATTTTGGTATTTCCCTCAGGATTTTCGGATTTTCTTGGGGTTTTTTTCGGGAATTTCAATACTTCGTGATTTCCGGGGATATTTTAGGATATTTTGGGATAAATTTTGGGGTTTTTAGGCTCTCACTCACCCGCAGAGGATGCCCAGGCCTCCATTTTCTGGGATTTCCCTCCCAAATTTTGGTATTTCCCTCAGGATTTTTGGATTTTCTCGGGGGTTTTTTTAGTAATTCCGATATTTTTGACGTTTTATGATTTTTTGGGGATATTCTGGGGTAATTTTGGGATATTTTTAGGCTGTTACTCACCCGCAGAGGATGCCCAGGCCGTGCTCGTGAGCTCCGTCATGCTCCGAGCGCAGCAGAGTCGCTGCCCGCGCCACCAGGCCCTGCCGGATCAGAGGCTCTGTGAGGAAAATTTGAGGAAAATGTGAGCGATTTTGGTTAAATTCAGGGATTTTCGGAAATTTAGGGTCCTTTGGGGGTTTTTTCGGGTTTTTTTTCGGAGTTTTTTGGGGTAATTTCAGGAAATTTGGGGTTGTTTTGGCCACCAGGCCCTGCCGGATCAGAGGGTCTGTGAGGGAAATTTGAGGTAAATTACAGAGATTTTGGGTAAATTCTGGGGATTTTGGTTAAATTTGGGAAATTTGGGGGATTTGGAGTAATTTTCAGGTTTTTCAGGGGTTTTTTTGGGTGTTTTTGGGGTTTTTTTGGGGTAATTTTGGGTCATTTTGGGTTGTTTGGGGCACCAGGCCCTGCCGGATCAGGGGCTCTGTGAGGGAAATTTAAGGAAAAATTCAGGAGATTTTGGTTAAATTGGGGAAATTTCAGGGATTTGGAGTCATTTTGGACTTTTTTTCACGTTTTTGGGTGGGTTTTTTTGGGGGTAATTTTGCTGGAAATTCAGGGGAATTTGAAGGATTTTGAGGCACCAGGCCCTGCTGGATCAGAGGCTGTGTGAGGGAAATTGAGGTAAATTTGAGGTAAATTCGGGAAATTTTGGGTAAATTCAGGGACTTTGGGAAATTTGGGGTAATTTTGGTTTTTTTCAGGGTTTTTTTCAGGTGTTTTTGGGGTTTTTTGGGGTCATTTTGGGGTACTTCCGGGGGATTTGGAGCCACCAGGCCCTGCTAGATGAGGAGCCCTGAGGGAAATCTGAGGTAAATTAATGAGATTTTGGTTAAATTTGGGGAAATTTGAGGATTTTGGGAAATCTGGGGTCATTTGGGTTTTTTTAAGGTTTTTTTCAGGTTTTTTTGGGGGTTTTTTGGGGTTTTTTGGGGGGAATTTGTGGTCGTTTTGACAACTAGGCCCTGCTGCACCAAGGGCCCTGTGAGGGAAATTTGGGGGAAATTTGGTGTAAATTCAGGGGATTTTGGGAAATTTCAGTCATTTTGGAAAATTTCAGTCATTTTGGGAAATTTTGGGTTATTTTAGGGGATTTTGGGGTCATTTTTGGGGAGATTTTGGGGGGTTTTTGGGGCTATTTTTGCGATTTTTTCGGGGATTTTTTTGGGGATTTTTTCACAAACAACTCAGACTTTTTTTGGGGTGAATTTAAGGTTTTTTGGGTCTCACCTCGGAGCCTGGGGTGCTCTTTCAGCAAACAGTGGAGCAGATTTTTGGTGTTTTTGGGCTATTTTTTCGATTTTTTTGCGATTTTTTCGGGGATTTTTTTACAGAAAATTCCCGAATTTTTTTTTGGGGTGAATTTCAGGATTTTTGGGTCTCACCTCGGAGCCTGGGGTGCTCTTTCAGCAAGCAGTGGAGCAGGAACGCCGCGCGAGCTCTCAGGGAAGGCTCCGAGCTCTGCAGAGCTGAGCCCAAAGCCTCCAGACCCCCGAGCGCCTCGAGCTGCTGCAGACCCTCAGGCTGGGCTCGGACCAGGCCTAAAAATAACCAAAATTAGTTAAAATAACCCAAAAATTCAGAAAATTCCACCCCAGAAACCCCCAGGGCCTGGAGCTGCTGCAGATCCTCGGGCTGGGCTCAGACCAGGCCTAAAAAATGAAAATATTGGTCAAAAATTAGTGAAAAAATCAAAAAAATCCACCCTGAAATTGTTCACAAAGTTACCACAAAGTTGCTGTAAAAATTGGCACAAAATTGCCCCAAAATCAACTCAAAATTACACAAAAATCATCCCAAAAATCACTCAAAAATCACCCCAAAAATCACTCAAAATCACCCAAAAATCACCCCAAAAATCACTCAAAAATCAGCCCAAAATCACCACAAAAATCACCCCAAAAATCACCCAAAAATCACCCAAAAATCACCCAAAAATCACCCAAAAATCACCCAAAAAAATCACTGAAAAATCACCATAAAATCACCGAAAAATCACTGAAAAATCACCGAAAAATCACCAAAAAATCCCAAAAAAATCCCAAAAAATCACCCAAAAATCACCAAAAAACCACCGAAAAATCATCGAAAAATCACCGAAAAATCACCAAAAAATCATCAAAAAATCACCGAAAAATCACCCAAAAATCACCGAAAAATCACCAAAAAATCACTGAAAAATCACAAAAAAATCACCAAAAAATCACCAAAAAATCACCAAAAAATCACGGAAAAATCATCAAAAAATCATCAAAAATGAGAAAAAATCACCGAAAAAACACCAAAAAAATCAGCAAAAAATCACCAAAAATCACCAAAAAATCACTCAAAAATCACCGAAAAATCACTGAAAAATCACCCAAAAACCACCAAAAATCATCAAAAAAATCACCGAAAAATCACCAAAAAAGCATCAAAAATGAGCAAAAAATCACCAAAAAAACACCGAAAAATCACCGAAAAATCACCAAAAAATCACCAAAAAATCACCGAAAAATCAGAAAAAAATCACCAAAAAATCACCGAAAAATCACCAGAAAATCACTGAAAAATCAGCAAAAAATCACACAAACACCCCCCCAAATGACCCAAAATCACCCAAACTTCCCGAATTTTCCAGAACTCACAGGAAATGGCGAAGAGAGCGGCGGGAGGCACTCGGGGGTCGGGGTCTGCCCGGAGCCCCCCCAGCAGCGCCGGCAGAGCCCCCAAAAATCACCAAAAAATCACCGAAAAATCAGCGAAAATCACCGAAAAATCACCCAAAAATCACCGAAAAATCACCCAAAAATCACCAAAAATCACAAAAAAAATCACCGAAAAATCACCAAAAATCACCGAAAAATCACCCAAAAATCACCGAAAAATCACTGAAAAATCACCGAAAAATCACTGGAAAATCCCCCAAAAATCACAAAAAATGACCAAAAAATCACCGAAAAATCACCATAAAATCACCGAAAAATCACCGAAAAATCACAAAAAAAAATCACTGAAAAATCACCAAAAAATCACCGAAAAATCACCAAAAATGACCAAAAAATCACTAAAAAAACCACCGAAAAACCACCGAAAAATCACCAAAAATGAGCAAAAAATCACCGAAAAATCACCAAAAAATCACCAAAAATCAGCAAAAAATCAGCAAAAAATCACCAAAAAATCAGAAAAAATCAGCAAAAAAATCACCGAAAAATCACCAAAAAATCACCGAAAAATCACCGAAAAATCACACAAACACCCCCCCAAATGACCCAAAATCACCCAAACTTCCAGAATTTTCCAGAACTCACATGAAATAGCGAATAAAGCCGCGGGAGGCACTCGGGGGTCGGGGTCCCCCCGGAGCCCCCCCAGCAGCGCCGGCAGAGCCCCCAGGGCCAAGGCCCTGCCCTGAGCCCCCGGCAGGTTCTGAGCGCAGGAACCCAAAACTCGCGCGGCGCCGGCGCGGAGAGGAGCCCAGGGGTGAGAGAGCAGCGGGAAAAGCACCTCCAGACCACCCAGGGAGCAGAAATCTGCGGAGAAAACACGGAAATTTGGGGTTAGAAAGTGAAAAAATGGGGAAAAAAGTGAAAAAATGGGAAAAAAAGGTGAAAAAATGGGAAAAAAAGGTGAAAAAATGAGGTTAGGAGGTGGAAAAATGAGGTCAGAAGTGAGAAATTCCAAAAAAACTCCACAGGAAATGACCTAAAATGAACTCCAGACTGACCCAGGGAGCAGAAATCTGCAGAGAAAATGGGAAAAAAATGGGTTAGAGAGTGAAAAAATGAGAAAAAAAAGTGAAAAAATGGGAAAAAAAAGGTGAAAAAATGGAGTTAGGAGGTGGAAAAATGGAGTCAGAAGTGAGAAATTCCACAGGAAATGACCCGAAATCAACTCCAGACTGCCCACGGAGCAGAAATCTGCAGAGAAAACACAAAAATTTGGGGTTGGAAAGTGAAAAAATGGGAAAAAAAGGTGAAAAAATGGAATTAGGAAGGTGAAAAACGCAGTTAGGAGTGAAAAATGTGCACAAATTTCATAGGAAATGCTCCAAAATTGCCCAAGGAGCAGAAATCTGGGGAGAAAATGAGAAAATTTAGGTCAAAATTCCCCAAATTCTACCCAAAAATCACCGAGAACCCACCCAAAATCCCAAACATTCCTACAAAAACCTCCCAAAAATCCCAAATATTTCCCCAAAATTCAATTTTAATTACCTGTGGCATTACCAAGGCTCTCACAGAGCTCGGCCAGCTCTGCCAGGGCCCCAAAATCCCAAATGTTACCCAAAATATATCAAAAAATCACCAAAATCA
This sequence comes from Acanthiza pusilla, assembly GCA_036630365.1. NCBI lineage: Eukaryota > Metazoa > Chordata > Aves > Passeriformes > Acanthizidae > Acanthiza > Acanthiza pusilla. The sequence continues at coordinate 27,403 of JAXCHO010000893.1, forward strand.
CCGAAAAAAATCTGAAAAAAATCCAAAAAATCGAAAATTTAATTTTTAATTACCTGTGGCATTGTCGAGGCTCTCGCAGAGCTCCTGCAGCTCCTCCAGAGCCTCCTCGTGCTCCTGGGTCTCTCCTGCTCCTCTCTCGGCCGCAGCCTCCCCGGGCAGGGCCTGCCCAGGACCCCCAGGCAGCGCCGCAGCTGAGCCCCCGAGCCCCCGGGGAGCCCAGGGCTGCAGAGACGGCGGCAGAGAGCCACTGCTGGCGCTGGGAAAGAAAATTAATAGAAATTAGCAAAAAACTGGAAGAAAATTGGTAAAAATTTGGTAAAAAATCGATTAAAAATGAGCCCAAAACCACCAAAATTGGCCCAAAAATGAACCCAAAATGAGCCCCCCGAGCCCCCCGGGGAGCCCAGGGCTGCAGACACAGCTGCAGAGAGCCACTGCTGGCGCTGGAAATTAAAATAATTAGTGAAATTAGTAAAAATTAGCAAAAAACTGGGAGAAAAACGGTAAAAATTTGGTAAAAATCAGTTAAAATTGAGCCTAAAATCACCAAAATTGGCCCCAAAATGAACCCAAAATGAGCCCGGGAGCCCAGGGCCTCGGCCACGGCTGCAGAGAGCCACTGCTGGCGCTGGAAAAGAAAAATTTATACAAAATTAGCAAAAAAAGGAAAAAAAAGGAAGAAAATCGGTAAAAAATTGGTAAAAATCGGTTAAAATTGAGCGTAGAACGACAAAATTGGCACAAAATCAGCCCCAGGGAGCCCAGAGCCTCAGCCATGGTGGCAGAGAGCCACTGCTGGCGCTGGAAATTCAAAATATTCATCAAATTTAGTAAAAAATTGGGAAAAATTTGGTAAAAAGGATCCCAAAATGGCCCCAAAACCAAGCGGAATCACCCAAAAATGAGGCCAAAATCAGCCCCGGGGAGCCCAGGGCTCAGCCATGGTGGCAGAGAGCCACTGCTGGCGCTGGAAAAGAAAATTAATTAAATTTTAATAGAAATTAGCAAAAAACCGGAAGAAAATCGGTAAAAATTTGGGAAAAATCGGTTAAAAATGAGCCCAAAATGACAAAATCGGCACAAAATGAGACCCGGGGAGCCCAGGGCCTCGGCCATGGTGGCAGAGAGCACTGCTGGCGCTAAAGGTGAAAAAATAATCAAAATCAGCAAAATTTAGCTGAAATTTGGGAAAAATTGGTAAAAATTTGGGAAAAATTGGTAAAAAATGACCTTAAAACGACAAAATCCACAGCAAAATGAGCCCAAAATGAGCCGCGGGACTCCCAAATCTCCTGAGGACACCCCGATCTCCCTCAGACCCCAAAAAAAACCCAAAATAAACCTTCCCAGACCCCAAAATAAACCCAAAATAAACCCCCAGACCCCAAATCAAAAGCCCCAGACCCAAAAAATGCTCAATACAAACACCCCAGACCCAAAAAAACCCAAAATAAACCCTCAGGCCCCAAAATAAACCTCCTCAGACTCCAAATAGATCCCAAAACAAACACCCAGACCCCAAAATAAACAGCCAAACCCCCAAAATAAACCCCTGGATCCCAAAAATAAACCCAAAATAAACCCCCAGATCCCAAAATAAACCCAAAATAAACCCCCAGACCCCAAGAAAACCCCAAATCAAACCCCAGACCCCAAATCAAACCCCCAGACCCCAAAAAACCCCAAAATAAACCCCCGCCGGACCCCAAAAAAACTCCAAAATAAAGTCTCCCAGACTCCAAAATAACCCCAAATCAAACCCCCAGACCCCAAATCAAACCCCCAGATCTCAAAAAAACCCCAAATAACCCCCAGACCCCAAAATAAACCCAAAATAAAGCCCTCCAGACCCCAAAAAAACCCAAAATAAACATTCCCAGACCCCAAATCAAAACCCCCAGACCCCCAAAAAAACCCAAAATAAACCCCCAGACCCCAAATCAAACCCCCTAGACCCAAAATAAATCCCCCAGACCCCAAAACAACACCCCTGGACCACAAAATAACACCCCTGGACCACAATAAATCCCAAAATAAACCCCAGACCCCCAAAAAACCCCAAAATAAACCTCCAGACTCCAAAATAAGCCCAAAATAAACCCCCAGACCCCAAATCAAACCCCCAGACCCCAAAAAAAACCCCAAAATGCCCCCCCGGCGTGGCTCACCTCGTGGGCCATGGGCTGGCGCGGCTGCTGAGGCTGTGCCGAGCCTGTCCCTGCCACCAGCGCCATCTCCAGCAGGCCCTGCAGAGAGCGAGGAGCCTCCCGCCCGCCACCGCCTGCTGCCATCGGGAACCGGGGACCGGGACTGGAACGGGACTGGAACCGGGATTGGACCGGGACTGGACCGGGATTGGACCGGGAACCGGGACTGAGCCGGGACTGGACCGGGACGGAGCCGGGATGGAGCCGGGATAGAGCCGGGACAGGAACCGGGATTGGAACGGGATGGATCCGGGACAGAGCCGGGATGGATCCGGGGAGAGAACCGGGAGAGAACCGGGACAGGACCGGGATGGAGCCGGGACAGGACAC
>JAXCHO010000894.1:0-35390 GCA_036630365.1 Acanthiza pusilla
TCCAAAAAATTCCCCAAAATTCCCTGAATTTATCCCTGAAAAATCCCTGGGGTTCGTGGGAAAATTCCTGGAACAAATCCCCAGAAAAATCCATATAAAATCACTTAAAATTCACTCTGAAATTCCCAAAAATTCCAAAAAAACTCCCAAATTTATCCCCCAAAAATCCCCAAAATTCCCAAAATTTATCCCCAAAAAATCCCTGGAATTCATGGAAAAATTCCTGGCAAAAAATCTTGGAAAAATCACTTAAAATTCAGCCTGAAATGCCAAAAAATCCCTGAAATTCCCAAAATTTATCCCCAAAAATCCGTGGGATTTGTGGGAAAGTTCCTGGAAAAAATCTCTATTGGATTCTGCCAAAAATTTCCCGAAAAATCCATCGAAATTGAGCCTGAATTTCTCGAAATTTGCCCCAAATTCCCCCCAAATTCCCAGAAATTCCTCAAAATCTCCAAAATCCCCCGAATTCCAAAAAATTCCCCCCAAAATTCCCCAAATTTCCTGAAATTTCCACAAATTCCCCCACAAAATTTCCCAAAATTCCCCAAAAAATTCCCCAAAATTCCCCAAAAATCCCCAAAATTTCCTGAAAATTCCCAAAATTTCCCCAAAATTCCTCCAAAATCCCCAGAATTTTCCAAATTTCTCCAAAATTCCAAAAAAAATTCCCATTTTTTCACAGATTTTACGCGGCCGAAATCGCCATTGGTCTTTTCTTTCTGCACAACCAAGGAATCATCTACAGGTGAGATCCCAAATTCCCAAAAAATTCCAAAAATTTCCCCAAAAAATTCCCAAAATTCCTGCCCCAAAATCCCCAAATTACAAAAATCCCAAAATTCCTGTGTAATTCTGCCAAATCTGCACGAAATCCCAAAAAAATCACCTTGGAAATTGGTCCGGAATGACCCAAAATCCCCGAAATTTGGCCTAAATTCCCCGAAAATTCCGAAATTCCCAAAATTAAAAAAATTCCAGTGAAATTCCATCAAAATCTGCCTCTCAAAAATCCCCAAAAAGTTCTTTAATTAAAAAAAAAAAAAAAAAACAAAAATGTAGGAAAACAAAAAAAAATTTCCCAAATTCCCCAAAACTTCCCAAAATTCCCAAAATTCCCAAAATTTCCCAAAAAATCCCCGAATTGCAAAAAAAATTCTCTCTTAACCCCCTAAAAATAATTTTTAAAAATCCTTTAGAATTTCCCAAAAAACACCAAAAATTCCCAAAATCGCAAAGAAGTCTCTGTTAATGCCTCAAAAATAATTTTAAAAAATGCTTTAAAAATTTCCCAAAAACCCCCCAAGAAAGTCCCAAAAAAATCCCCAAAAAGTCCCAAAAAATCCCCAAAAAGTCCCAAAAAAAATCCCAAAAAATTCCCAAATCTCCGAATTACCCAAAATCACAAAAAAAATTCTCTTAACCCTCCAAAATCCAAACAAAAATCTTTAAGAATTTTCAAGAAAAGTAGAAAAATCCCGCAAAAAATCCCCAAAAAATCCCCAAAAAATCTCAAAAAAAATCCCAAAAAATTTCCCAAAAAAATTCCAAAAAATCCCAAAAAAATCTCCAAAAAAATCCCCAAAAAATCCCCAAAAAATCCCCAAAAATCCCAAAAAATCCCCCAAAAATCTCAAAAAAATCCCCCAAAAATCCAAAAAAATCCCCCAAAAATCTCAAAAAAATCCCCCAAAAATCCCCAAAAAATCTCCAAAAAGTCTCCAAAAAATCTCAAAACTCAAAAAAATCCCCAAAAAATCTCCAAAAAATCTCAAAAAATCCCAAAAAAATCCCAAAAAATTCCAAAAAAAATCCCAAAAAATCTCAAAAAACCCCAAAAAAATCCCAAAAAATTCAAAAAAAAATCCAAAAAATTCCCAAAATTCCAAATGACCCAAAATTCGGGAAATTTGGGGGTTTCAGGGACCTGAAGCTGGACAATGTGATGCTGGGACGCCTTGGGGCCACGTGAAGATCACCGATTTTGGGATGTGCAAGGAGAACATTTTCCCAGGAAACACCACCAGGACCTTCTGTGGGACCCCCCGACTACATCGCCCCGAGGTGGGAATTCCCAAAATTCCCAAAATTCCCAAAAATTCCCCAAAATTCGGGATGAAAAACAAAAAAAAACCTGGGAAAAGACGGTGGAAATTTGAGGAAAATATGGAAAAAAGAGGGGGAAATGTGATTTTTTCAAACATTTCCCGGGGGGTTTTGCAAGTTTTAGGGACGTGGGAATTGGGAATTCCAAAATTCCCAAAATTCCCCAAAATTCCCCAAAATTCCCCAAAATTCCCAAAATTCCCCAAAATTCTGGAGGGAAAACAAAAGAAACCAGGGAGAAAATGGTGAAAATTTGGGGAAAATATGAACAAAAATGGTGGAAAACGTGGATGTTTTGGAGAAATTTTTGGGGATTTTGGGTGTTTTGGAGAGTGGAAATCGGGAATTCCCAAAATTTCCAAAATTTCCCCAAAATTCCTGAGATTTTGGGGGCGGAAATGAAAAAAAAGGGAAAAATTGGTGGAAATTTGGGGAAAATATGGAAAAAATAAGGGAAATTTTGGGGTTTGTTTATAATTTTGGGTGGTTTTGGGAGGTGGGAATTGGGAATTCCCAAAATTCCCCAAAATTTCCCAAAATTCCTGAAATTTCCCTAAATTCCTGAAATTTTGGGGGTGGAAATGAAAAAAAAAAAAGGGAAAATTTGGTGGAAATTTGGGGAAAATATTAACAAAATGTCAGAAAACGTGGATTTTTTTTGAGCATTTTTTGGGAATTTTGGGTGTTTTTGGAGACTGGAAATTGGGAATTCCCAAAATTCCCCAAATTTCCCGAAATTCCTGAAATTTCCCCAAAATTCCTGAAATTTTGGGGGTGGAAATGAAAAAAAAAAGGGAAAAAATGGTGGAAATTTGGGGAAAATATGGAAAAAATGCAGGAAAAATTGACTTTTTTAAAAAAAATTTGGGGGAGTAGGAATTGGGAATTCCCAAAATTCCCCAAATTTCCCGAAATTCCCGGAAATTTTGGATGAGAAACAAAGAAATCCCAGGAGAAAACAGCGGAAATTTGGGGAAAATACGAGAAAAACAGCAGAAAATACAGATTTTTGGGGGATATTTTGGGGATCTTCTGGATTTTTGGGAATTTTTGGGATCCCAGAAATTCCAGAAAATTTCGGGAATCCCAAACTCCTTTTTAACCCCAAAAATCCTGGGAAAAAACCCCAAAAAATATTTTTTAAAAATCCAATTTTTGTGCCATTTTCGCACAATTTTTTGCTTTTTTTCGTTTTTTTTTTTTAATTCCCAAATTTTTTTTGGAAATTTGGGAATTTTTGGGATCCTGGAAATTTGGGAAATTTTTGGGAATCCCAAGTCTTTTCTACCCCAAAAATCCTGGGGAAAAAAATCCAAAAAAATCAATTTTTTGCGCCATTTTCGCGCAATTTTTCGCTTTTTTTTTGGGGTTTTTTTTGGGGATTCCCAAATTCTTTTAATTTTGGGGAATTTTGGGAATTTTGGGTAAATTTTGGGCTGAATTTGGGCAGATCATCGCTTACCAACCCTACGGGAAGTCGGTGGACTGGTGGTCCTTCGGGGTCCTGCTCTACGAAATGCTCGCCGGACAGGTGAGGAAATTCGGAATTTTGGGGGAAATTTGGGGGAAATTTGGGAATTTTTGGGAATTTGTTTGAATTTTGGAGAATTTGGAAAAAAATTGGGGATTTTGGGGGGATTTTGGGGATTTTTGGGGGAATTTTTGGGGATTTTCAGGGGAATTTTTGGGGATTTTGGGGGAATTTTTGGGGATTTTTGGGGGAATTTTGGGAATTTTTTGAGAATTTGGGGGAATTTTGGGGTAGTTTTTTGGGTAATTTTATGGGAATTCTGGGGTGATTTTTTGGGAATTTTGGGGCTGATTTTGGGCTGATTTTTTTAAATTTTGGGGTCACTTTTGGGCTGATTTTGGGCTGATTTTGTGGGAATTTTGGGGTGATTTTGGGGTAATTTTGGGCTGATTTTTGGGGAATTTTTGGGTCATTTTTGGGCTGACCTTGGGCTGTTTTTTTGGGAATTTTGGGATGATTTTGGACTAATTTTATGGGAATTTTTTGGGTCATTTTGGGCCGATTTTGGGGCTGATTTTGGCTGATTTTGGGCCAATTTTATGAGAATTTTGGGCTGATTTTATGTGAATTTCAGGGTCACTTTTGGGTTAATTTTTTTTTAAATTTTGGGGTAATTTTAAGTCATTTTTAGGCTGATTCTGTGGCTGATTTTTTTAAATTTTGGGGTAATTTTGGGCCGATTTTGGGCCTGATTTTGGGCTAATTTTTGGGCTGATTTTATGGGAATTTCAGGGTTACTTTTGGGTTAATTTTTTTTAAATTTTGGGTAATTTTGGGCTGATTTTGGGTTGATTTTATTGGAATTTTGGGGCCAATTTTGTGGGGATTTTGGGGTAATTTTGGGCTGATATTTTCTTAATTTTGGGGCTGTTTTTGGGCTGATTTTGGGCTGATATTTTTTCAATTTTGGGCTGATTTTTTTGGGAATTTTGGGGTCATTTTTAGGCTGATTTTTCTTTAATTTTGGGCTGATTTTATAGGATTGATTTTTCTTTAATTTTGGGCTGATTTTATAGGAATTTTGTGGGAATTTTGTGGCTGATTTTGGGCTAATTTTTGTTTTAATTTTGGGGTAATTTTGGGCTGATTTTATGGGAATTTCAGGGTCACTTTTGGGCTAATTTTTTTTTAATTTTGGGGTTATTTTGGGTCTGAATTTGGGCTGATTTTGGGCAGGTTTTGTCTTAATTTTGGGGTAATTTTGGGCTAATTTTAGGCAATTTTGGACTGATTTTTTTTTTAAATTTTGGGGCTGATTTTGGGCTGATTTTTTGGAATTTTGGGGTAATTTTGGGCTGATTTTGGGCTGATTTTTTCTCAATTTTGGGCTGATTTTTTTGGAATTTTGGGCATTTCCAGCCCCCGTTCGACGGCGAGGATGAAGATGAACTTTTCCAATCAATTTTGGAGCAAACTGTGACTTACCCAAAATCTCTGTCCCGCGAGGCCGTGGCCATCTGCAAAGGGGTAAGGAACCCAAAAAAAAATCCCAAAAATCCCAAAAAATCCCAAATTCCTGCGATCCCAAACATCCTCCGAAAATTCCCTTTTTCCAGGTTTTTTCCTGGATTTTTTCTGATTTTTTTCAGGTTTTTTCCAATTTTTTCTGGGTTTTTTTTCTGATTTTTTCTGGTTTTTTTCTGATTTTTCCCTGATTTTTCCCTGATTTTTCCCTGATTCTTTACTGATCTCTCCTGATTCTTTCCCTGATTTTTTCCCGATTTTTTCTGGTTTTTTTCCGATTTTTTTCCTGATTTTTCCTGATTTTTTAAACATAATTTTCTTCCGAGTTTTGCCGGATGTTTTCCTGATTTTTTTACCGATTTTTTTCTGGTTTTTTTCTGATTTTTCCCAATTTTTTCCCTGATTTTTCCCAGATTGTTCCTGGATTTTTCCCATATTTTTTCCTGATCTTTAAAAAAAAAAAAATTCATCTCTTCCCCCTGATTTTTTTCTGATTTTTTGGGGTTTTTAGGGATTTTTTTAGGTTTTTGGGTCATTTCCCTCGCGGTTTCTCCATTTCCGCTCAGATTTTTTTTTGAAATTTCAAAATTTTGGGATTTTTTCTCTGCAGTTCCTGACGAAGCACCCCGGGAAGAAACTGGGGGCATTTTTGGGACATTTTTGGGTCATTTTTGGACCAAATTTGGGCCTTTTAAAAAAATTTTTCTTCCACGATCGTTTTTTTGTTATTTCTCCATTTCCTCTCGGATATTTTTTGGGATATTTTTTTTTTTTATTTTGGATTTTTTGGGAATATTCTCTGCAGTTCCCAATGAGTCATCCCAGAAAATCATTTGAGCCTTTTTTGGGGCATTTTTGGGGCATTTTTGGGACTTTTTTTGGTTTTTCCCAATTTTTTTCAGGATCTTTTTTCCCTCGCGGTTTCTCCATTTCTGCTCAGATTTTTTTGGGGTTTTTTTGGAATTTCAAAATTTTGGGAATTTTCCCTCAGTTCCTGACTAAGCACCCCAGGAAGAGGCTGGGGGCACTTTTGGGGCCATTTTTGGGTCATTTTTGGCCCAAATTTCGACCACATTCTGTTTTTTTCCCCGCACTCGTTTTCCCTCGCGGTTTCTCCATTTCCGCTCGGATTCTTTTGGGGTTTTTTTGGGATTTTGGTAATTTTGGGAATTTTTCCCCTCAGTTCCTGACGAAGCACCCCGGGAAGAGGCTGGGGGCACTTTTTGGGGCCATTTTTGGGTCATTTTTTGTGCCTTTTTTCCCATTTTTTTCAGGGCCTTCTTTCCCTCGCGGTTTCTCCATTTCCGCTTGGATTTTTTTGGGGTTTTTTTGGGATTTTGGTAATTTTGGGAATTTTTCTCTGCAGTTCCTGACGAAGCACCCCGGGAAGAAACTGGGGGCATTTTTGGGCCATTTTTGGGCCATTTTTGGCCCAAATTTCGACCACATTCTGTTTTTTCCCCGCACTCGTTTTCCCTCGCGGTTTCTCCATTTCCGCTCGGATTTTTTTGGGGTTTTTTTTGGGATTTTGGTAATTTTGGGAATTTTCCCCTCAGTTCCTGACGAAGCACCCCGGGAAGAGGCTGGGGGCAGGCGCTGGGGGCGAGCAGGAGGTTCGGGGTCATCCTTTCTTTCGCCGCACGGATTGGGAGCGCCTGGAGCGCCTGGAGGTGCCCCCGCCCTTCACCCCGCGCCCGGTGAGTGCCAAAACACCCCAAAATCACCCCAAAATCACCCCAAAACCACCCCTAAATCACCCAAAATTATCCCTGAATTATCCCAAAATTATCCCTAAATCACCCCCTAAATTATCCCAAAATTATCCCAAATTATCCTAAAATTATCCCTAAATTATCCCAAAATTATCCTGAAATTATCCCAAAATTATCCTGAAATTATCCCAAAATTATCCTAAAATTATCCCAAAATTATCCTAAAATTATCCTAAAATTATCCCAAAATCACCCCAAAATTATCCCTAAATTATCCCAAAATTATCCTAAAATTATCCCAAAATTATCCCTAAATCACCCCAAAATCACCCCAAAATTATCCCTAAATTATCCTGAAATTATCCTAAAATCACCCCAAAATCACCCCTAAATCATCCCAAAATTATCCCAAAATTATCCTAAAATTATCCCTAAATTATCCCAAAATTCCCCCAAAATTTCCCCCAAAATTCCCCTAAATTCCCCCAAATTTCCCCCAAAAAAATTCCCCAAAATTCCCCCAAAATTTCCCCAAATTTCCCCCCAAAAATTCCCCCAAATTCCCGAATTTTCCCCAATTTTGGGCTCTCCCCTCTGACCCCAAGTTTTCTCTCTCTCTGTGTTTGTTCGTTTGGGGCTTCTTGGGGGGGAAATTTTGGGCCTTTTGGGCAATTTGGGATTTTTGGGGGAAATTTGGGGCAATTTGGTTTTTTTTGGGGAATTTGGGATTTTTTTGGGGGGAAAATTGGGATTTTTGGGGGGGAAATTTTGGGGTTTTTTGGGGGAAATTCTGGGTTTTTGGGGGGGAAATTTGGGTTTTTCGGTGGATTTTGGGTTTCTTGGGGTGAATTTTGGGAATTTGGGTTTTCTGGGGGGGAAGTTGGGTTTTTGGTGAAAATTTGGGGTTTTGGGGAATTTGGGTTTTTGGGGGAAATGGGGGATTGGGGGGGTTGGGGCTTTCCTTTCTCTCTTCTCTTTTTTTCTCTTTGTTTTTCTTTTTCTCTCTTTTTCTCTCTTTTTTTCCTTTTTCGCCCCCATTTCTCCCCCACTTCCCCCCAATTTTTTCTCCTATTTTCCCTATCTCCTCCCATTTTTTTCCCCTTTTTCCCCCATTTAATTTCCCTTTTTTCCCCTCATTTTCCCCCATTTTTCCCTCATTTTCCCCCATTTCATTCCCCATTTTTTCCCTCATTTTCCCCCATTTCATTCCCCATTTTTCCCCATTTTCTCCCATTTTTCCCATTCTTTGTAAATTTTTTCCATTTTATTTCCCTTCCCTCTCATTTTATTCCCCATTTCTTCCCATTTTTCCCAATTTTCCCCATTAAAAAAAAAAATCCCCAATTTTCCCCCTTCCCCCCATTCTTTTTTCCAAATCCCCCATTTTTCCCTTCATTTTTTCCCAATTTTCCTCCCACTTCATTCCCCATTTATTCCCCTTTTCCCCCATTTTCCCCTCATTTTATTCCTTTTTATAAAAATTTTCCCCATTTTCCCCCAAATTTCCCCTTTTATTTTCCATTTTTTCCCCATTTATTCCCCATTTCTTCCCCGTTTCCCCCCAATTTTCCCATTTTTCCCCCATTTTCCCCATTTTATTCCACATTTTCCCCAATTTCTCCCATTTTTCCCCATTTTCCCCCATTTTTTTCCCCCATCCCCCCCCCTCCCCCCATTATTTTTTCCCCCAAAATTCCCCCAAATTTTCCCCCCAATTTTCCCACATTTTATTCCCATTTTCCCCATTTTTAAAAATTTTTCCCCTTTTTTTTTTAATTTTTCCCCCATTTTATTCCCCATTTCCCCCCCTTTTTTCTTAAAATTTTTCCCCTATTTTTCCCCATTTCCCCCCCAATTTTCCCCATTTTTAAAAAAAAATTTCCCCTCTTTTTCCCCATTTTTCCCCCAATTTTCCCCCATTTTATTCCCATTTTTCCCCCAATTTTCCCCCAATTTTCTCCATTTTTAAAAAAAATTTCCCCTCTTTTTCCCCATTTTTCCCCCAATTTTCCCCCATTTTATTCCCAATTTCCCCCCAATTTTCTCCATTTTTAAAAAAAAATTTCCCCTATTTTTCCCCATTTTATTCCCATTTTTCCCCCCAATTTTCCCCATTTAAAAAAAAAATTTCCCCTATTTTCCCCCATTTTTCCCCAATTTCCCTCTTTTTTCCCCCCATTTTCCCCCATTTTATTCCCTTTTTTTTTTTTATATTTCCCCCCATTTTTTCCCCTCTTTTTCCCCAAAATTCCCGAATTTTCCCCCAAAAGTGTGGCCGGAACGGTGAGAATTTTGACAAATTCTTCACGCGAGCTCCGCCGGCGCTGACTCCTCCTGACGCTCTGGTGCTGGCAGGGCTGGACCAGGCCGAGTTCGAGGGCTTCAGCTTCACCAACCCCGACTTTCCGCAGCCCGCGGGGTCCCTCGTGTGACCCCAAAAATTTTGGGGAACCCCCCAAAAAAATTTGGGGTCCCTACGACCAAATTTGACCCAAAAAACCCCGAAAAAATCCGATTAAAATTGAGGTTTTTGCGCATTTTTGGGGTTTTCCCCCCCATTTTGGGACGTACCAAGTTAGCAGATCTCACCTAATTAAGTCCCCACAAAATTTTGGGGTCCCCCCAAAAAATTTGGGGTCCCTACGACCCCGAAAATCAAAAAAAAATCCAATTTTTTTGCATTTTTTGTCCCAATTTTGAGTTTTCCCCCCATTTTGGGATGTACCAAGTCAGCAATTCTCTCCTATTTAAGCCTTTCCAAAATTTGGGGTCCCCCCCAAAAATTTGGGAACCCTCCCAAAAAAATTTGTGGTCTCCACGACCTCAAAAACCCAAAAAAAATCCCCAAAAAATCTGATTTTTTTTTAGGTTTTTGCGCTAATTTTGAGATTTTTTCCCCATTTTCCCCATTTTTTTGAATGGTTCAACCCTGGGAGCTCCCTTTGAAAAATTCCCGCCAAAATTTGGGGTCCCCCCCCCCCAAAAAAATTTGGGGGGTCCCGACATCGATTTCGAACCAAAATCCCCAAAAATAATAAAAAAAATTTATTTATTTGGATTTTTTTTCTAAATTTTGGGCTTTTCCCGCCAATTTTTTGTGTTTTCCCGCCAATTTTTGGCTTTTCCCGCCAATTTGTGGGGCGTCCCGAATTCGGAGATCTCCACTTTTAAAATTCCCAAAAAAAAATTTTGCTTCCCCCTCAAAAAATTTGGGGTCCCCAGGCCTCGATTTGACAAAAAAAAATCCAAAATTTTAGGTTTTTTCCCCAAATTTTGGGATTTTCCCCCCAAAATTTTGGGGTTCCCCCTTATTTATTGGACCCCCCCCTTAAAAATTCCCGCCAAAATTTTGGGTTCCCTCCAAAAAATTTTGGGGGTCCCGACCCCAAATTGAAACCCAAAACCCAAAAAATTCTTTAATTTTGAATTTTTCCCCAAATTTTGGGAATTTTCCCCCAAAATTTTGGGGCATTTTTTCCCCGAAATTTCCGTGATTTTTTTCCCAAACTTTTGGGGGTTTTTTCCCAAATTTTGGGGATTTTTTCCCAAATTTTGGGGTCCCAAATTCCCCTCCCCCAATTTTAGGGACCCCTCCCCCCATTTTTAACTTTTTCCCCCCAAAAATTTGGAATTTTTCCCCAAAAAATTTGGGGATTTCTCCCCCAAAGTTTTGGGGATTTCCTTCCAAAAATTTTGGAATTTCTCCCCCAAAAAATCGGGGATTTTCCCCCAAAAATTCGGGGATTTTCCCCCCAAAAAATTTGGGATTTTCCCCAAACAAATTTGGGATTTTCCCCCCAAAATTTGGAATTTTCGCCCCAAAAATTCGGGGATTTTCGCCCTTCCCGCCCTTTAAATTTTGGGTTCTCTCCCCAAAATTTTGGGGTCCCCCCCCTCAGCTTTGACTCCCCCCGGGATGAGCTGGAGGGGACCCCCAAAATTCCCCCAAAAATTCCCAAAAAATTCCCAAAAATTCCCCCCAAACATTCCCAAAAAAATTCCCAAAAAATTCCCAAAAAATTCCCAAAAAATTCCCAAAATTCCCAAAAATTCCCCAAATTCTGCAATAAAGAGATTGAGCCGTGCCAGAGTCTGAGTTTGGTTTATTTGGGAGGGGAGGGGTCCCCAAATTTTGGGGGAGGGGTCCCCAAAATTTTTGGGTCATTTTGGGTGGGGTTGGGAGGTCCCAAAATTTGGGGGAGACCCTAAAAAATTTGGGGTTTTTTTGGGTTATTTTGGGTATTTTTGGGTCATTTTTGGGTATTTTTTGGTTATTTTTGGGTTATTTGGGGGTCCCTGGGTCTCTTTTTTGGGGAAATTCGGGTGGGGGGGCCCAAAATTTGGGGATTTTTTGAGGAGGGGTCCCCAAAAATTTTGGGTCTTTTTTGGGTGGGGGCTTGGGTCCCCAAAATTTGGGGGAGACCCTAAAAATTTGGATTATTTTTGGGTTATTTTTGGGTATTTTTTTGTTATTTTGTGGTCCCTGGGTCGATTTTTTTGGGGAAATTCGGGTGGGGGGGCCCAAAATTTGGGGATTTTTTGGGGAGGGGTCCCCAAAATTTTTGGGTCATTTTGGGTGGGGTTGGGAGGTCCCAAAATTTGGGGGAGACCCTAAAAAATTTGAGGTTTTTTTGGGTTATTTTTGGGTCATTTTTGGGTTATTTTTGGGTTATTTTGGGGGTCCCTGGGTCCTGTTTTTGGGGAAAATTTGGGGAAATTTGGTGGGGGGGATCCCCAAAATTTTGGATTATTTTGGGGAGGGGTCCCAAAAATTTTGGGTCATTTTTGGGTCATTTTGGGAGTCCCTGGGTTTGTTTTTGGGGGGAAATTTGGGGAGGGGGTCCTCAAAATTTTGGGTGATTTTGGGGGTCCCTGGGTCGGGGTTTTTTTGGGGAAAATTTGGGGAAATTTGGGTGGGGGATCCCCAAAATTTTGGGGTTTCTTGGGGGTCCCTGGGTCGGATTTTTGGGGGGAAATTTGGGGGATTTTGGGGGTGTGGGGTCCTCAAAATTTTGGGTCATTTTTGGGTAATTTTGGGAGTCCCTGGGTCGGATTTTTGGGGAGAAATTTGGGGAAATTTGCGTGGGGGGGTCCCCAAAATTTTGAGTTTTTTTGGGGGAGTTCCCCATCATTTTTGGGAAGATTTTTGGGTGGGGGTCCCCAAATTCGGCTCCCATTTTTGGGAGGTTTTGGGGGGTCCTGGGTCCCTTTTTGGGGAGGATTTTTTTGGGGGAGGGTCCCCAAATTTTGGTCCCTTTTTGGGGGAGTGCTTCCCCAAAATTTGGGGTGTTTTTGGGTGGGGTTCCCCAAATTCGGGTCCATTTTTGGGGGAGGTCTCCATCATTTTGGGGGGGTCTCCATTTTGGGGCAATTTCGAGAAATTTTGGGAGAATTTTGGGGAGGATTTTGAGTGGCGTGTCCCCAAATTTGGGTCCTTTTTTGGGGGGGGGTCCCCATTTTGGGGAGGATTTTGGGTGGGGGTCCCCAAATTCGGTTCCCATTTTTGGGGGGATTTGGGGAGGGTCTCCATCATTTTTGGGAAGGATTTTTTGGGGGGAGGGTCCCCAAATTTAGGGCCTTTTTGGGGGGGGAGGTCTCCATCATTTTGGGGGAAGATTTTGGGTGGGTGGTTCCCCAAAATTTGGGGTGTTTTTGGGTGGGGGTCCCCAAATTCGGGTCCATTTTTTGGAGGGGGTGTCCCAAAATTCGGAGGATTTTTTGGGTGGGGGTCCCCAAATTCGGTTCCTTTTTTGGGGAGATTTTGGGAGGATCTCCATCAGTTTGGGGAGGATTTTTTGGGGGGGTGGTTCCCCAAAATTTGGGTTTTTTTGGGTGGGGGATCCCCAAATTCGGGTCCCATTTTTGGGGGGTCCTGGGTCCCTTTTTGGGAGGATTATCCCAAATTTTCTTCCTTTTTTTGGGGGGGGCGGTCCTTAAAATTTGGGTCCTTTTTTGGGGATCCCAAAATTCTGGGGATTTTTGGGTGGGGGGTCCCAAAAATCTGTTCCCGTTTTTGGGGGGGGTCTCCATTTTGGGGCAATTTGGGGAATTTTGGGAGAGGATTTTTTGGGTGGGGGTCCCCAAAATTCTGGGGATTTTTGGGGGAGGGGCTCCCAAAACTCGGGTCCATTTTTGGGGAGGTCTCCATCACTTTTGGGAGGATTTTTTGGGGGGGTGGTTCCCCAAAATTTGGGGTTTTTTGGGTGGGGGATCCCCAAATTCGGGTGCCATTTTTGGGGGATCCTGGCTCCCTTTTTGGGAGGATTTTTTGGGGGGAGGATCCCAAATTTTCTTCCTTTTTTTGGGGGGGGGCGGTCCTTAAATTTGGGTCCTTTTTTGGGGGTCCCAAAATTCTGGGGATTTTTGGGTGGGGGTCCCCAAATTCCGCTCCATTTTGAGGAGGGGTCCCCATCATTTTTTGGGGTGGGATTTCCCCCCAAAATTCCCCCAAAATTCCCCAAATTTTCCCCTCCCCCCTCCACCCCGCGGTGGGGGAGGGGCGGCGCGGCGGCAGCGCTGTCCCTTTAAGAGCGGCCGCGGTGACGTCACGGCGGCCGCGGGGGGGGGGGGAGGGGGAGGGGGTTCGGAGCCCATCCCCCACCCCTCCCCCTCCCCCCACCCCTCCCCCCCACAGCGTCCGTCTGTCCGTCCGGAGGCCGCGGCAGCGCCCGGGGAAGGGCCCCGAGTGGCCGAGCGTCTGTCCGGCCGAGTGTCCGTCTGTCCGTCCGGCCGAGTGTCCGAGGGTCCGAGTGTCCATCCGTCTGTCTGTCCGTCCGTCCGAGCGTCTGTCCGCCTGTCCGGCCGAGGGTCCGAGGGTCCGAGTGTCCGTCTGTCCGTCCTTCATCTCCATCCCCGTGTCCGTCTGTCCTTCATCCCTCCCCGCATCCTTCCCCCCCCACGTGTCCGTCTGTCCGTCCGTCTGTCCTTCATCCCCATCCCTGCATCCTCAGCCTCGTGTCTGTCCGTCCGTCTGTCCTCCATCTCCATCCTCGTGTCCGTCTGTCCTTCATCCCTCCCTGCATCCTCCCCTCCCTCCCCTCCCCCGTGTCCGTCTGTCTGTCTGTCCGCATCCCTCGCGTCCTCATCCTCATCCTCGTGTCCGTCTGTCTGTCCTTCATCCCTCCCCGCATCCTTCCCCCCCCGCGTGTCCGTCTGTCCGTCCGTCCGTCCTTCATCCCTCCGCGCATCCTCACCCTCGCCTCCCTCCGTGTCCGTCTGTCCGTCTGTCCTTCCTCCCCGTCCGCATCCTCATCCTCGCGTCTCTCCGTCTGTCTGTCTGTCCGTCTGTCCGTCCTTCATCCCTGTCCGCATCCTCATCCTCACGTCCCTCTGTCCCTGCGTGTCCCCATCCCCGCGCCCGCGTCCGTCCGTCTGTCCTTCCCCCGCATCGCTCCATCCTCATCCTCATCCCCGTGTCCGTCTGTCCTTCATCCTTCCCCGCATCCTCCCCGCGTCCCTCTGTCCCTCCGTGTCCGTCTGTCCTTCACTCCCCCCCCGTCCCCGCGGCCTCCGCGCGTGTCCGTCTGTCCTTCCCCGCGTCCCTCTGTCCCTCCGTGTCCCTTCCCCGCATCCCCGGCCGCGTCCGTCCGTCTGTCCTTCCATCCCCGCACCCCCCCCCGCGTGTCCGTCTGTCCTTCCCCGTGTCCCTGTGTCCCTTCCCCGCGTCCTCCCCCCCCCGTGTCCGTCTGTCCTTCCGCCGTCCCCGCAGCCCTCCCTCCATCCCCCCCCGTGTCCGTCTGTCCCTCCGTGTCCCCTCCCCGCGGCCGCGGCCTCCCCCCGCGTGTCCTCCTGTCCTTCCTCCGTCCCCGCGCCCCCCCCGTGTCCGTCTGTCCGTCTGTCCATCCTCGGCCGCGTCCGTCTGTCCTTCCCCCATTCCCCCGCGTGTCCTTCTGTCCATCCTCTGTCCCTCTGTCCGTCTGTCCTCTCCGTGTCCTTCTGTCCTCCCGCGGCCGTGTCCGTCTGTCCTTCATCCCCCCCCCCCCCGCGTGTCCCTCTGTCCTCTCCGTGTCCCCAACCCCCTCCCGATCCGTGTCCGTCTGTCCTTCCGCGGCCGCGTCCTCTCCATCCTTCTGTCCTTCTGTCCTTCCGCTCATCCTCGGCCGCGTCCGTCTGTCCTTCCCCCCCCGGTCCCCGCATCCCCCCCCCGTGTCCCTCTGTCCGTCCGTCTGTCCCTCTGCCCCCCCCCCCACCCGTGTCCCTCGGTCCGTCCTCTGTCCGTCTGTCCCATCTGTCCATCCCCCTCGTGTCCTTCTGTCCCTCTGTCCATCTCCGTGTCCCCCCCCCGTGTCCGTCTGTCCATCCTCTGTCCATTTTCTGTCCCTCTGTCCCCCCCGTGTCCCCCTGTCTGTCCCTCTGTCCGTCTGTCCGTCTGTCCCTCCCCTCCCCCCGCGCTCCGATGGCGCCCCAGGCCCGCGGGGCAGCGATCGCACCGTGAGCGGGTGAGCGTTCAATTTGGGGGAAATTTGGGGAAATTTGGGGAATTTTGGGAATTTGGGGGAAATTTGGGGGAATTTTGGGGAATTTGGGGAGTTCGGGGTAAATTTGGAGGGGATTTGGGGGGGAATTGGGGTAAATTGGGGGGAATTTGGAGGAGATTTTGGGAGGAATTTGGGGAAGTTTTGGAATTTGGGGAGATTTGGGGGAATTTGGGGGAATTTGGGGAATTTCGGGAGTTTTGGGATTTGGGGTAATTTGGGGAGGATTTTGGGGGGATTTGGGGGAGAATTTAGGGGGATTTTTTGGGAATTTGGGGGGATTTGGGGGAATTTGAGGCATTTTGGGGGAAATTTGGGGAAGTTTTGGAATTTGGGGAGGATTTGGGGGAATTTGGGGAGTTTTGGGGAATTTGGGGAGGATCTGGGGGGGATTTGAGGGAGGATTTGGGGGATTTTGGAGGGAATTGGGGATTTTGGGGGGGAATTTTGGGGGGATTTGGGAATTTCGGGGGAATTTGGGGGAAATTTGGGGATTTTGGGGGGATTTGGGGTGAATTTGGGGAAAATTTGGGGGAAATTGGGGAGGATTTGGGGGGAGAGCTTGGGGAGATTGGGAGGATTTGGGGGAAATTGGGGGAGATTGGGGGAAATTTGGGGGAATTTGGGGATTTTGGGGAATTTGGGGTGAATTTGGGGGAAATTTGGGGAAATTTGGGGGAATTTGGGGGAATTTGGGGAGTTTTGGGGGAATTTGGGGAGGATCTGGGGGGGATTTGAGGGAGGATTTGGGGGATTTTGGAGGGAATTGGGGATTTTGGGGGAATTTTGGGGGGGTTGGGGAAGTTTGGGGAAATTTGGGGAAATTTGGGGAATTTTGGGGTTTGGGTTGGGGAATTGGGGGGATTTTGGGGAGGATTTGGGGATTTTGGGGGAGTTTGGGGGGATTTTGGGGGAGATTTTGGGAAGGATTTGGGGGAGATCCTAGTCCTAGGGAGTTTGGGGGGAAATTTGGGGCATTTTGGGGGAATTTGGGGAGAATTTGGGAGGATTTGGGGAGTTTTGGAAATTTGGGGAGAGTTTGGGGGGAATTTGGGGAGAATTTAGGGGAAAATTGGGGATTTTGGGGAAATTTTGGGGGAATTTTGGGGAGGATTTGGGGGGAATTTGGGGAATTTGGGGAGAACTTTGGGGAAAATTGGGGATTTTGGAATTTGGGGGAAATTGGAGGGGATCTGGGGGGGTTTAGGGATTTTGGGGAGTTTTGGAATTTTGGGGTAAATTTGGGGGGATTTGGGGGGAATTCGCAGAGGGTATGGGGGGGATTTTGGGGGGGATTTTGGGGAGGACTTGGGGGAATTTTAGGGGAGTTTTGGGGGGAATTTGAGGGGAATTGGGGAGTTCTGGGGAAATTTGGAATTTGGGGTAAATTCGGGAGGGTTTTGGGGAGGATTTGTGGGATTTTGGGGGGAATTGGGGATTTTGGGGGAATTTTGGGAGGTTTTGGGGAACATTGGGGGAATTTGGATTTTGGGGGAATTTAGGGCGAATTTTGGGATAATTTGGGAGGGATTTAAAGGGGGGGGAGGGGCGTGGGAAAGATCCCGGTCACGGCTGGGAATTTGGGGATTTTTTTTTGGAATTTTGGGGAAAATTTTGGGGAATTTGGGGGCATTGGGGGGGGGTTTTAATGTGGGGGAGGGGCAATGTTGGGGAGGGGTCCCCAAAACCTTTCCCGGAACCCCAAATTCCCCCAAAATTCATCCTAAATCCCCTCGGGACCTCCCAAAATTCCCTAAAATTCCCCAAAATTCCCCGACAATTCCCCCCGCCCATTTTTAACCCCTTCATGCCCGGAGAACTTTATTATAAGCCCCAAAAATCGCCCCAAAATTGCCCCAAAATTCTCAAAATTTTTCCCAAATTCCCCAAAATTCCCAAAATTCGCATCCCGGACCTTTCCCGACAATTCCCAGCCATTTTTAACTCTTTAATCCCCGGACAAGTCCCCCAAATCTTCTCCAAATCTTCACCAAATCTTCCCCAAATTCCCCCCAAAATCACCCAAAATTCCCAAAAATTCCCAAAAAGTTCCCAAAATTCCACCCAAAACTTCCCAAATTCCCATCCCCGGACCTTTCCCGACAATTCCCAGCCATTTCCGGCCATTTTTAACCCTTTCATCTCCGGACAAGTTCCTCAAACCTTCCCCAAACCTTCACCAAATCTTCACCAAATTCCCCCAAAAATCACCCAAAATCACCCAAAATTCCCCCGAATTTTTCCAAAATTCCACCGAAACTTCCCAAATTCCCATCCCGGACCCTTCCCGACAATTCCCAGCCATTTTTAACCCCTTCATGCCCAGACCTCTCCCTTCTTTCCCCCACAACTCCGCCAAATCTTCACCAAATTTCACCAGAACACCTCAAGAACTCCCCAAAAAAGCCCAAATTTTCCCAAAATCTCCCCAAAATTTCCTCTGAAAGTTCACAAATTATCCTCCCGGACCCTTCCCGACAATTCCCAGCGAATCTCCACCCATTTTTAACCCCTTCATCCCTGCACCGCTCCACCATACACCCAAACCCCTCCCCGAAAACTCCAAAAATCGCCGGAAAAACTCCCAAATTTCGGGAAAAAAACCCAAATTTTCCCAAATTTTCGGGAATTTCGCAGCTCCCAGGATGAGCTCGTGCAGCTCGCGGGCGCTGACGCTGCTGAGCAGCGTTTTCGGGGCCTGCGGGCTGCTGCTCGTGGGCATCGCCGTCTCCACCGACTATTGGCTCTACATGGAGGAGGGCGTGGTGTCCCCGCAGAACCAGAGCACCGAGGTGCGCATGGCCCTGCACGCGGGGCTCTGGAGGGTCTGCTTCTTCGCCGGTGAGTCCAAAATTAATTTTGGGGGAAATTCGGGGGATTTTGGGAAAAAATCCGGTGAAAATCGGGTGAAAAATGGGGGTAAAATGGCTTTTTTTCGGGGAGAAAATGGGGTTCAATGGGGGTTCCTCTGGGGTTTCTAGGGATGTCATGGGTTCTGCTTCTTTGCAGGTAAGCCCAAAAATCTGTTTTTGGGGAAATTTGGGAGATTCTGGGGTCGCTGGAAAAAAATTGGGCGAAATTTGGGCAAAATTTGGGTAAAAAACGGTGAAAAAATGGCGAAAAAAGAGCGAGAAATGGCGATTTTTGAGGGAGAATTTGGGACTCTGTTTGGGTTCCATTGGCTCTGCTTCTTCACAGGTAACTCCAAAAATTTGTTTTGGATAAAATTTTGGGGGAAATTTGGGAGATTTTGGGAAAAAATCCGGTGAAATTTGGGGGAAAAATGGTGGAAAAAATGGCGGAAAATGGGCAAAAACCAAAGGAGAAATGGTGATTTTTGGAGAGAATTTGGGGTTTTGTTGGCTCTGCTCCTTTGCAGGTGATCCCAAAAATCATTTCATGTACAATTTTGAGGGAAATTGGAAGGATTTGGGGCAATTTTGGGAAAATTTGGGTGAAATTTGGGGAAAAAATGGCGATTTTTGGGGGGTTAGATTGGGGTTCCATTGAGGTTCCATTTGGGGTTCCCTTGGAGTCTCGGGGGAGCCATGGCCCTGCACGCAGGGCTCTGGAGGCTCTGCTTCTTCGCCGCTGAGTCAAAAATAAAATTTTGGGGGAAATTTGGGGGATTTTGGGAAAAAATCCGGCGAAAATCGGGTGGAAAATGACGAAAAAAGGGCAAAAAACGGGCGAGAAATTGGCAAAAAACTGAGTTTTTTGGGGTTAAATTGGAGTTCTGTTGGCTCTGCTTCTTCACAGGTGACCCCAAAAATTCACTTTGGGGGAAATCTGGGGGATTTTGGGAAAATTTGGGCGAAATTTGGGAAAAATTTGGGGAAAAAATGGGGGAGAGATGGCGATTTTTGGGGGTTCGATTTGGGTTAAATTTGGGTTAAATTTGGGGTTCCTGGGACCCTATAAGCTCAGATTTTTTGCAGGTGACCCCAAAAAAATTATTTAGGGGAAGATTTTGGGGGAATTCGGGAAATTTTGTGAAAATTTGGGTGAAATTTGGGGAAAAAATGGGGAAAAATGGGGGAAAAAATGGCGATTTTGGGGGAGAAATTTGGGTTAAATTTGGGTTAAATTTGGGGTTTTTGGGGGTGCTCTGATCTCTGCTTCTTCCCAAAAATTATTTTCAGGAAAATTTTGGGGGAAATTTGGAAGATTTTGGGAAAAATTTCGGTAAAATTCGGGCGAAATTTTGGGGAAAAACGAGGGTATTTTGGGATAATTTTGGGGTCATTTTGGGGTTTTTTTTGGCAATTTTTTGGAGTTTTTTTGAGCTAATTTTGGGGATTTTGGGGTCCCGGGGGTTTTTTGGCGTCCCGAGTTCATTTTTTTAATAATTTTGGATCATTTTTGGGTAATTTTGGGTAATTTTTGGGATTTTTGGGGTCCCCAGGAGGGAAAAAATTCCATTTTGGGCCTATTTTTGGGGCTATTTTTGGGTTTTATTTTGGGTTTTTGTGCTATTTTTGGGGGGATTCTGGGGTCCCCGGGGTTTTTTGGGGTCCCGAGTTCATTTTTGGGGTAATTTTGGGTAAATTTTGGCTTTTTTTGGGGTCCCCAGACTGACAAAAGGCAATTTTGGAGCTATTTTGGGGCAATTTTTTGGTGATTTTAAATTTTTTTTTTTAAATTAATTTTTTCATTTTTGGGTCCTGGGGGTGTTTTGGGGTCCCGAGTTCATTTTTGGGGTGATTTTGGGTGAATTTTGGCTTTTTTTGGCTCCGCAGGGCGGGAGAAGGGACGCTGCGTGGCCTCCGAGTATTTCCTGGAGCCTGAGCTGAATTTGGTGACAGAAAACACCGAAAACATCCTCAGTAAGAGCTGAATTCGGGGAAATTCGGGAATTTTGGGGAAATTTGGGAATTTTGGGGGAATTTTGGGGAAATTTGGGGAAATTTTGGGGAAATTTTGGGGAATTTTGGGGAAATTTTGGGGAATTTTGGGGAAATTTGGGGGAAATTTGGGGGAATTTGAGGGAATTTTACGGGAATTTTCCGGAATTTTGAGAGAATTTTGCCGAATTTGGGGAAATTCGGGGAATTTTGGGGAAATTTTGGGAATTTTGGGAATTTTGAGGAATTTTGGGGGGAATTTGGGGGAATTTTTGGTGCTCTGGGGGAAATTTGGGGGATTTTGGAGGCAATTTTGGGGTAATTTTGGAGGGAATTTTGGGGAAATTTTTGGGGAATTTTGGGGGAATTTTGAGAAATTTTGGGATTTTTTTGGGGGGAATTTTGTGGTAGTTTTTTTGAAATGTAGGGAAATTTTGAGGAATTTTGGGTGGTCTTGGGGGAATTTTGGAAGAATTTTATGGGAATTTGGGGGATTTTGGGGGAATTTTGGGGGAAATTTGAGGGAATTTTGAGGGAATTTTGGGGCAATTTTTGGGGAATTTGGGGGCAATTCTGGGGTAATTTTTGGAATTTTGGGGAAATTCTGGGAATTTTTTTGGGGGGGGTAATTTCGGGAGAATTTTGGGGGAAATTTGAAGGAATTTCAAGACAGATTTTGAAGGAATTTTGGGGTTTTTTTTTTTTGCTTTTTTTTGGCATTTTTCGAGGGGATTTTTTTCAGGTTTTTTTTGTTTTTTGCTTCCCAAAACCCCCGAACTTTTTCGTGTCCAACCCCAGGCCCCCGGGGCAGATTTTGGGCAGAATTTTGGGGCGAATTTTGAAAAAATTTGCGTTTTTTAATTTACTTTTTTAGTGGCTGTTTTCCCTTTTTTTGTTTTTTGTTTTTTTTTTTTTTTTTTGCTTTTTGGCTCTAAAAATTCCGAATTTTTTTTGCTTCCAACCCCGCGTCCCCGGGGGCGGATTTTGGACAGATTTTGGTGAGAATTTTGGGGTTCCTGAAGTTTTTTTTTTGTTTGTTTGTTTTGGTTTTTTTTTTCCCAATTTTTTTTTTGTTGGTTTTTTGGTTTTTCTTTTTTTTTTTTTTTTTTTTTTTGTTTTTTGGGGTTTTTTTGCTTCCTAAAAATTCCGAATTTTTCGGGGCCGATTTTGGGGAGAATTTTGGGGTTCCTGAGGTCATTTTTCCCCCCCGGGCAGAGACGGTGAGGACAGCGACGCCGTTCCCCATGGTGAGTTTGTTCCTCGTCTTCACTGCCTTCGTCATCAGCAACGTGGGACACATCCGCCCCCAGAGGACCCTGCTGGCCTTCGTCTCGGGCATCTTCTTCATCCTCTCGGGTGAGGAAAAATAAAAAAAAAATCTAAAATTGTTAAAAAAAAAAAATCCGGAAAAAATCCCCGAAAAAATCCGATTTTTGTGAAAAAAATGGCAAAAAAATCAGATTTTTTACCATTAAAAAACCCTGCTGGCCTTCGTCTCGGGCATCTTCTTCAACCTCTCGGGTGAGGGAAAATGAAAAAAAAATCTAAAATTGTTTAAAAAAAAATCTGGAAAAAATTCCGAAAAAATTCCGATTTTTGTGAAAAAAATTGCAAAAAATTCGTATTTTTACCATTAAAAAAACCCTGCTGGCCTTCGTCTCGGGCATCTTCTTCATCCTCTCGGGTCAGTGAAAATCCCCAAAAATCCCCAAAAGAATCCCAAAAAATTCCCCAAAAAATCCCCCCAAAAAACACCAAAAAAAATCAGATTTTCCCCAAAAAATCTGATTTTTTACCATTAAAAACCCCTGCTGGCCTTCGTCTCGGGCATCTTCTTCATCCTCTCGGGTGAGGGAAAACCTAAAAAAATCCCAAAAAGAATCCCCAAAAAAATCCCGAATGGAATACCCAAAAAAATCCCCGAAAAAATCCGATTTTTGTGAAAAAAATGGCAAAAAAATCGTATTTTTTACCATTAAAAAAACCCTGCTGGCCTTCGTCTCGGGCATCTTCTTCATCCTCTCGGGTCAGCAAAAATCCCCAAAAATCCTAAAAAGAATCCCCAAAAAAATCCCCGAAGGTTTTCCGTAAAAAATTCCCCAAAAATCGGATTTTCTCCCCCAAAAATCGGATTTTCTTTAATAAAAATTCCCAAGAAAATCCGATTTTCCCCAAAGGAAATCCCCAAAAATATCCCAAAAGAAACCCTAAAATATTCCCCAGAAGTTCCCCAAAAGAATTGCCAAAGAAATATTTCCAAAAAAATCCCCCAAAAAAATCCAATTCTCCCAAAAGAAAAACCAAAAGAATCCCCCAAAAAACCCCAAATAATCCCCAAAAAATGCCCCCAAAAATTCCCCAAAAATCGCCCCAAAAACTCCAAAAAATCCTGAAAGAAATCCCAGACAAGCCCTCCAAAAATACCCCAAAAAAGGCCCAAAAATATCCAATTTTCCCCCAAAAATCAGCCCCCAGAGGACCCTGCTGGCCTTCGTCTCGGGCATCTTCTTCATCCTCTCGGGTGAGGAAAAATTAAAAAAAAAATCTAAAATTGTTAAAAAAAAAAAATCCGGAAAAAATCCCCGAAAAAATCCGATTTTTGTGAAAAAAAATGGCAAAAAAATCGTATTTTTTACCATTAAGAAACCCCTGCTGGCCTTCGTCTCGGGCATCTTCTTCATCCTCTCGGGTGAGGAAAAATAAAAAAAAAATCCCAAAAAGAATCCCCAAAAGTTTTCCTAAAAAATTCCTGAAAAAATCCCCGAAAAAATCGGATTTTCACAAAAAAAAAAAGGCAAAAAACCCCTGATTTTTCAAAAAATAAATCCCCAAAAGAATCCCCCAAAAAAAGCCTAAAAAACCCCAAAAGATCTCCAAAAGAAACACCCCAAAATTCCCAAAAATTTCCCCCCAAAAAAATTACCAAAAAAAAATTACCAAAAAAATCCCCCAAAAAATCCAATTCTCCCAAAAGAAAAACCAAAAGAATCCCCCCCCCAAAAAAAACCCTAAAAAATCCCCAAATAATCACCGAAAAATGCCCCCAAAAATTCCCCAAAACCCCCCCAAAAAATCCCAAAAGAAATCCCAGACAAGCCCTCCAAAAATGCCCCAAAAAAGGCCCAAAAATATCCAATTTTCCCCCAAAAATCAGCCCCCAGAGGACCCTGCTGGCCTTCGTCTCGGGCATCTTCTTCATCCTCTCGGGTGAGGAAAAATAAAAAAAAAATCTAAAATTGTTAAAAAAAAAAAATCCGGAAAAAATCCCCGAAAAAATCCGATTTTTGTGAAAAAAATGGCAAAAAAATCGTATTTTTTACCATTAAAAAAACCCTGCTGGCCTTCGTCTCGGGCATCTTCTTCATCCTCTCGGGTCAGCAAAAAGCCCCAAAAATCCTAAAATTGTTTAAAAAAAAATTCCCGAAAAAAATCCCCAAAAAAAACCCCCAAAAAACACCAAAAAAATCAGATTTTCCCAAAAAAATCAGATTTTTTACCGTTAAAAAACCCCTGCTGGCCTTCGTCTCGGGCATCTTCTTCATCCTCTCGGGTCAGCAAAAATCCCCAAAAATCCTAAAAAGAATCCCCAAAAAAATCCCCGAAGGTTTTCCGTAAAAAATTCCCCCAAAATCGGATTTTCTCCCCCAAAAATCGGATTTTCTTTAATAAAAATTCCCAAGAAAATCCGATTTTCCCCAAAAGAAATCCCCAAAAATATCCCAAAAGAAACCCTAAAATATTCCCCAGAAGTTCCCCAAAAAAATTGCCAAAGAAATATTTCCAAAAAAATCCCCCAAAAAAATCCAATTCTCCCAAAAGAAAAACCAAAAGAATCCCCCAAAAAACCCCAAATAATCCCCAAAAAATGCCCCCAAAAATTCCCCAAAAATCGCCCCAAAAACTCCAAAAAATCCTGAAAGAAATCCCAGACAAGCCCTCCAAAAATACCCCAAAAAAGGCCCAAAAATATCCAATTTTCCCCCAAAAATCAGCCCCCAGAGGACCCTGCTGGCCTTCGTCTCGGGCATCTTCTTCATCCTCTCGGGTGAGGGAAAATCCGAAAAAAAATCCTAAAATTGTTTTTAAAAAATTCCCCAAAAAATCTGATTTTTCCCTCAAAACGTCAGCTTCAAAATTGCCCCCAAAATGAAAAAATCCTAAAAAAAATTTGACTTTCCGCCAAAAAATACACCCCAAACTTAGCCCCAAAATCTCCCAAAATTGGCCCCAAAATCCCCCCAAATTTGCCCCAAATTGTAAAAAAAATTCCCCAAAATTGGCCCCAAAATTCCCTAAAATTTGGCCCAAAATTCCTGAAAATTTGGGCCAAAATTTGCTCCCAAATCCCCCCAAACTGAATCCAAAATCCTCCAAAACTGGCCCCCAAATGCCATAAAACTGGGCCCAAAATTGGCCCCAAAAATGGCCTTAAATTCCCGAAAATGTGGTCCAAAACTTGGCCAAAAATGCCCCAAAATTGGCCCAAAATTGGCCCCAAAATTCCCCAAAATTAGGCCCAAAATTGGCCCCAAAAAGCCCTCAAATTGGTCCCAAAATCCCCCAAAACTGGGCCCAAAATGGGCTCCAAATTCCCTAAAATTGGCCCCAAAATTCCCCAAAATTTGGCCCCAAAATTGCCAAAAAATGCCCCAAAATTGGGCCCAAAATCAGCCCCAAAATTCCCAAAAATTTGGCCAAAAATTGGCCAAATAATTCCCCAAAATTGCCCCCAAAATCGGCCCCAAAATTCCCAAAAATTAGGCCCAAAATTAGCCCCAAAATCCCCAAAATTTGGCCCAAAATTGGCCCCAAAATTCCCCAAAATTGGCCCAAAATTGGCTCCAAAATTCCCCAAATTCCCCCCCAAATTCCTCATTTCTCCCCCAAAAAAGCCCCAAATTTCCCCCATTTTTTCTCCAAATTTCCCCAATTTTTTCCGAATTTTCCCAAAATCCCGATTTTTCACCCCAAATTCTCATTCCAGGGCTGTCGCTGGTGGTGGGGCTGGTGCTGCACATCCCAAATCCTCCCCAAAATTCCCCAAAATTCCTCATTTTTCCCCCAAATTTCCCCATAACTCGCCCATTTTTTCTCCAAATCTCTCCAAATTTTTTCCGAATTTTCCCAAAATCCTAATTTTTCACCCCAAATTTCCGTCGCAGGCCTGTCGCTGGTGGTGGGGCTGGTGCTGTACATCTCGAGCATCAACGATGAGGTGATGAATCGCCCCGGCGGCTCCGAGCAATATTTCCAATATCGCTACGGCTGGTCCTTCGCCTTCGCCGCCTCCTCCTTCCTGCTCAAGGAGGTGAGTTCCCGAAATTCCCAAAATTTCCCGAAATTCCCGAAATTCCAAAAAAAATCCCGGCGAAAAAATGAGGTTTTTCGGCGAAAAAATGGCGTTTTTATGTCAAAAAATGCGATTTTTATGCCAAAAAAGTGATTTTTTTTTAAATTGAAAAAATTGGGGTTTTCCACAAAGAAAATCAGTTTTCCCAAGATTTAAAAAATTGCAATTTTTCAGTGAAAAAATGGGGATTTTATGTCAAAAAATGCGATTTTTACGCCAAAAAATGTGAATTTTCCTCCTCCCAAAGAAAGGGCTTTTCCCCAAGAAAAGAAATTTTCCCAAAAAAATCCCAAGTTTTTCCCAAAAAATTCCAGTTTTCCCCCCAAAAATCCTGGTTTTCCCTGAAAAATTAGTGATTTTCCCAATTTTTCCTGAAAAAAATCATGATTTTTGTAAAAACCAAACGATTTTCCCCAAACTCTCTGATTTTCCCCCGGAGGTCCTTCGGCTTCGCCGCCTCCTCCTTCCTGCTCAAGGAGGTGAGTCCCGAAATTCTCAAAATTTCCCAAAATTCCCGAAATTACAAAAAAAATCCCGGCGAAAAAATGAGGTTTTTCGGTGAAAAAATGGCGGTTTTAGGTGAAAAAATGCGATTTTTATGCCAAAAAAAGTGATTTTTTTAATTGAAAAAATTGGGATTTTCCACAAAGAAAATCAGTTTTCCCAAGATTTAAAAAATTGCAATTTTTCAGTGAAAAAATGGGGATTTTAGGTCAAAAAATGCGATTTTTACGCCAAAAAAAGTGAATTTTCCTCCTCCCAAAGAAAGGGCTTTTCCCAAAAAAAAAGAAATTTTCCCCAAAAAATCCCAAAAATCCCAGTTTTTCCCCAAAATAACTGCGGTTCCTTGAAAAAAATAGAGATTTTCCCAATTTTTCCTGTTCCAGGTGTCTCAGGTGTGACTCAGGTGTCACAGGTGTGATGTCACCATGACATCACGGTGATGTCACTCAGGTGTTTCTCTCTCTCCTTAGGGTGCAGGTGTGATGTCACCTCAGGTTCCAGGTGTCACTCAGGTGTCACTCAGGTGTCACTCAGGTGTCACTCAGGTGTCTCAGGTGTCACAGGTGTCACTCAGGTGTCACTCAGGTGTCACTCAGGTGTCACTCAGGTGTCACTCAGGTGTCTCAGGTGTCACAGGTGTCACTCAGGTGTCACTCAGGTGTCACTCAGGTGTCACTCAGGTGTCACTCAGGTGTATTCCTTTCCATTCCAGAGCACAGGTGTGACGTCACTGTGATGTCACTCAGGTGTATTTTTTTCCTGTTCCAGGTCTCAGGTATCTCAGGTGTCTCAGGTGTCACTCAGGTGTATTTTATTCTCTCTTTAGGCACAGGTGTGATGTCACCTCAGGTTCCAGGTGTCACTCAGGTGTCACTCAGGTGTTTCTCTCTTTAGGGCACAGGTGTGATGTCACTATGATGTCACTGTGATGTCACTCAGCTGTATTTTTTTCCTGTTCCAGGTGTCACTCAGGTGTCACTCAGTGTCACTCAGGTGTCACTCAGGTGTCACTCAGGTGTATTTTTTTTCCATTCCAGGGCACAGGTGTGATGTCATCGTAAGGTTCCAGGTATCACAGGTGTCACTCAGGTGTGTTTTCCTCTTTCTTTAGGGCACAGGTGTCACTCAGGTGTTTCTCTCTCTCCCCAGGGTGCAGGTGTGATGTCACCGTGATGTCACCATGATGTCACTCAGGTGTATTTTATTCTCTCTTTAGGGCGCAGGTGTGCTGTCGGTGTACCTGTTCACCAAGCGCTACGCGGAGGAGGAGCTGTGCCGGGCCCCGCCCCACTCAGTGTCACTCAGGTGTCACTCAGGTGTGACACACCTGTCTCACAGGTGTATTTCTCTCCGTTCCAGGGCGCAGGTGTGATGTCGGTGTACCTGTTCACCAAGCGCTACGCTGAGGAGGAGCTGTGCCGGGCCCCGCCCCACTCAGTGTCACTCAGGTGTGACACACCTGTCTCACAGGTGTCACTCAGGTGTCACTCAGGTGTCACTCAGGTGTCACTCAGGTGTATTTCTTTCCCGTTCCAGGGCGCAGGTGTGATGTCGGTGTACCTGTTCACCAAGCGCTATGCGGAGGAGGAGCTGTGCCGGGCCCCGCCCCACTCAGTGTCACTCAGGTGTGACACACCTGTCACTCAGGTGTCACTCAGGTGTCTCACAGGTGTATTTCTCTCTGTTCCAGGGCGCAGGTGTGATGTCGGTGTACCTGTTCACCAAGCGCTACGCGGAGGAGGAGCTGTGCCGGGCCCCGCCTCACCTGCTGCGGCCGCGCCTGAGCACCTGCTCAGGTCTGTCGGCGCAGTTCCTGCAGCCGCGGGCGTGGCCCCGCGCGCGCAGCCCCTCGGACGCCTCGTCCGACGTGTCCATCCAGATGACCCAGAACTACCCCCCGGCCATCAAGTACCCCCAGAGACCTCCCCCGCACCCTCACCTGTCCACCTCGCCCTGCTAGGGCGCACCTGAGGGGGCGGGAGCTCACCTGGGCACACCTGGGGGGACTTTGGGGCACACCTGAGGGGGTTCGGGGGGGGTTTGGGGACATTCGGGGATGTGGGAAGGGCTTGGGGACATGGGGGACGCTGACATAGAACTGCCTGGGACACACCTGGGCACACCTGGGCACACCTGAAGGGCATGGGACACACCTGGGACACACCTGGGGGACATGGGGTATACCTGAGACACACCTGGACATGTGGGACAATGACATGGGGACATGGGGAGTGACCCAGAGCTGCCTGGGACACACCTGGGCACACCTGGGACACAGCTGGACACACCTGGGACACACCTGGACATGTGGGACAATGACACATGGACATGGGGAGTGACCCAGAACTGCCTGGGGCACACCTGGGCACACCTTGGACACACCTGGGACACACTGAACATACCTGGGATATACCTGGGACACACCTGGACACACCTGGGCACACCTGGAGCTCGGCCGTGTCCATCCAGATGACCCAGAACTGCCCCCCGGCCATCAAGTACCCCCAGAGACCTCCCCCACACCCTCACCTGTCCACCTCGCCCTGCTAGGGCGCACCTGGGCACACCTGGGGGGGTTTGGGGTACACCTGAGGGGGTCTGGGGACATGGGATGGGCTTGGGGACATGGGGGACACTGACACAGGGACATGGGGAGTGACCCGGAACTGCCTGGGACACACCTGGATACACCTGGATAGACCTGGGATACACCTGGGATACACCTGGGACACACCTGGGACACACCTGGATACACCTGGGGGACATGGGACACACCTGGGACACACCTGGATACACCTGGATATACCTGGGATACACCTGGGACACACCTGGGGGACATGGGACACACCTGGGACACACCTGGATACACCTGGCATACACCTGGGACACACCTGGGACACACCTGGATACACCTGGGGGACATGGGACACACCTGGGACACACCTGGATACACCTGGATATACCTGGGATACACCTGGGACACACCTGGGGGACATGGGACACACCTGGGACACACCTGGATACACCTGGACATGTGGGACATACCTGGACACACCTGGGGTCACCTGGACACACCTGGGACACACTGAACACACCTGAGAGGGACAGGGACACGCCTGGAGGGACACTGGGGGCACCTTGGGGTCACCTGAAGCCATGGGGGACACCTTGGGGTCACCTGGGGACATTGAGGTCACCTCGGGGTCACCCTGGGGTCACCTGGGCACACCTGGGACACACCTGAGAGGGACAGGGACACACCTGGGGTCACCTTGGGGTCACCTTGGGGACATTGAGGTCACCTCGGGGTCATTGGGGACACCTTGGGGACATCAAGGCCTCACCCTCGGCCGCCATCTTGGTGACATCATTGACATCTCGGTGATATCATTGGCCGCCATCTTGATGACATCACTGATATCTTGGTGACATCATTGGCCGCCATCTTGGTGATGTCATCGGCACATTGGTGATGTAATTGGCTGCCGTCTTGGTGACATCATCAATCTCTATGCTGGTGACGTCATCGGTAGCCATCTTGGCCAAGCAGCAGCCAATGAGGGGCTGGCAGCCATTTTGGTTTGTGGAAATGGCCAATCAGAGACGAGGATCAGCTCGGCGGCCATCTTGGATGGGCAGCCATTTTGGGCTGCCAGCAACAGCCAATGAGAGACAAGGATCGCCTTGGTGGCCATCTTGGCTCAGCGGCCATCTTGACTGGGCATTGCAGCCAATCAGAGACAAGGATGGGGCCAGCGGCCATCTTGGTTCAGCGGCCATTTTGTCCTGCTGGCAGCAGCCAATGAGGGACAAGGACCGCCTCGGCGGCCATCTTGGCTCGGTGGCCATCTTGGCCGGGCACTGCAGCCAATGAGAGACAAGGATTGCTTCGGCGGCCATCTTGGATTGGCGGCCATTTTGTCCTGCTGGCAGCAGCCAATGAGGGACAAGGACCGCCTCGGTGGCCATCTTGGCTGGGCACTGCAGCCAATGAGAGACAAGGATTGCTTCGGCAGCCATCTTGGCTCGGCGGCCATTTTGGGTTGGTGGCCATCTTGGCTGGGCACTGCAGCCAATGAGAGACAAGGATGGGATCGGCGGCCATCTTGGCTTGGTGGCCATCTTGGCCAGGCAGCAACAACCAATGAGAGACAAAGATCACCTCGGCAGCCATTTTGTCCTGCTGGCAACAGCCAATGAGGGACATGGATCGCCTCGGCGGCCATCTTGGATTGGCGGCCATCTCGACTGGGCACTGCGGCCAATCAGAGACAAGGATGGGGCCGGCGGCCATTTTGGATCGGCAGCTGTGGCCAATGAGGATCAGAGAATGGCTCGGCGGCCATTTTGTCCTGCTGGCAGCAGCCAATGAGAGACAAGGATCGCCTCAGTGGCCATCTTGGCACGGCGGCCATTTTGGATCGGTGGCCATTTTGTCCTGCTGGCAACAGCCAATGAGGGACAAGGATCGCCTCGGCGGCCATTTTGTCCTGCTGGCAACAGCCAATGAGGGACAAGGATCGCCTCGGCGGCCATTTTGTCCTGCTGGCAACAGCCAATGAGGGACAAGGATCGCCTCGGCGGCCATCTTGTCCATCTGGGAGCAGCCAATGAGAGACAAGGATTGCCTCGGTGGCCATCTTGATTGGGCAGCAGCAGCCAATGAGGGACAAGGATCCCCTCGGCGGCCATCTTGTCCATCTGGGAGCAGCCAATGAGAGACAAGGATCCCCTCGGCGGCCATTTTGTCCATCTGGGAGCAGCCAATGAGAGACAAGGATCCCCTCGGCGGCCATTTTGTCCCCCAGCCCCACTCGGGGGGTGGTCCCAGGCCCCCCCGGGAGTGTCCACGTGACCTCTGACCCCTGGCCCCGCCCCCCCCGCGTGGCAGGTCCACGGTGGGGTCTCCTGAGCACAGCCGGGGGGGGCGGGGGAGGGGTTTGGGGGTGGGGGAGGGGCTTGGGGGGTTGGGGGAGGGGCTTGGGGTGGGGGAGGGGCTTGGGGGGGTTGGCCCCTCCCCCCCGAATTTCCGTGGCAATAAAACGGCTCCGATATGTAGCGATTCCCCCCCCCGAAAAAAAATATTAAAAAATAAAAAAAAAAATGGGGGGGGAGGGGTTAAAAAAAAAAAAACAAAAAAAAAAAATTGGGGGGAGGGGGGGAAGGGAAGGGAATGGGGGAGGGGCGTGGCCTCTCCCCCCCCGCGCTGTACGATATGTAAATAAGGGCGTCACGTGACCTCAATAAAGGATTTCAAACTAACCCCGGGTTGGGTGTGAGACCACGCCCACCCCAAGAAATGACCCCAAAAATGCCACGGGACCCCAAAAATCACACCTGGGGCCCCAAAATTCACATCTGGGATCCCAAAAATCACACCTGGGACCTCAAAATTCCCCAAAATCACACCTGGGACTCCAAAAATCTCACCTGGGACACCAAAAATCACCAAAAAATCACCACAGGACCCTAAAAATCGACAAAATCACACCCGGGACCCTAAAAATCATGTCCAGGAGGCCAAAAATCACAAAAAAATCACCAAAATCACACCTGGGACCCCAAAAAATCATAAAAATCACACCTGGGACTCCAAAAATCCAACCTGGGACCCCAAAAATCCAACCTGGGGACCCCAAAAATCCAACCTGGGACCCCAAAAATCCAACCTGGGACCCCAAAATTCCCCAAAATCACACCTGGGACCCCCAAAATTCCCCCTCAAGTCCCCCCTGGGGGTTAATTAGTGCCTGGGGGTCTTAATTAGTTCCTGGGGGGTTAATTAGGGTGGTCATGGGGGGATTAATTAGGGGTTGGGGTCTTAATTAGTGCCGGGGGGGTTTATTAGGAGGGGTTTGGAGACTTAATTAGTGCCGGGGGGGTTAATTGGGGGGTGTTGGGGTCTTAATTAGTTCCTGAGGGGTTAATTAGGGAGGGTTTGGGGGGTTAATTAGTGCTGGGGGGATTAATTAGGAGGGGCCTGGGTGTTAATTAGTGCCAGGAGGGTTAATTAGGAGGGGGTTGGGGTCTTAATTAATGCCGGGGGGGGTAATTAGAGGGTGTTAATTAGTGCCGGGGGTTAATTGGGGGGGGTTGGGGGTTAATTCGGGGCTGGGGGGGTTAATTAGTGTCGAGGGGGTTTAATTGGGGTGGAGGGTTGGGGGGTTAATTAGTGCCGGAGGGGTTAATTAGGGGGGTTAATTAGCTCCGGGGGGTTAATTAGGGGGGGTTTGGGGTCTTAATTAGTGGCGGGGGGTTAATTAGCGGGGGTTAATTAGGCGCTGGGGGGCTCAGGGGGCGTGGCTTAGCCCTTAGGGGGCGTGGCCTAACCCCGGGGGGGCGCGGCTTGGCAGTTTCCATGGGAACGGCGCCGCATCTCTGTTGCCATGGAAACCGCGGGGTGGGGGGCGCGCCAAAAATCCCCCCCGCCAGGCCCCGCCCCCCATGACGTCACCCAGAACCTTCCAGGCCCCTCCCCCTCTCCCCCCCCCCCCCCAATTCCTCCCCTCCCCCCCCCGCCAACGTCGCAGCCGCGCCCGGGACTGAAACCACCGCGGGGACCCCCCCGGGACCCCCAAAACCACCCCCGGGACCCCCCAAAAAATCCCCAAAAATAGCCCAAACCCCCCCCCGGGACCCCCCAAAAAATCCCCAAAAAATCGGGGCCCGGCCCCCCAAAATCCGCGTGGGAAACCCCGGGGGAACCCCCCGAGAATTGGGGTCGGGGACCCCCAAAATTGAGGTCGGGACCCCCAAAATTGGGGCCGGGACCCCCCCCGGAGCATCAGCACCCCCAAAAATCGGCGTTGAGACCCCAGAATTTGGGGTTAGGACCCCAAAAATTGAGGTCGGAACCCCAAAAAATTGAGGTCGGGATTGCGAAAATTGGGGTCGGGACCCCCAAAATCGACACCGGACCCCCCCCCGGGACCCCCAAATCGGCGAGTGAGGAGGTAAGGGGAATTTGGGGGGGTCCCGGGGGGTCGGGTGTCGTTTTTGGGGGGCCCTGAGGGGATTTTGGGGGTCCTGGGGGGAACTGGGGAGTCTGGAATGGATTTGAGGGGTCCTGGGGGTCTGGGGGTTGTTTTTTGGGGGTTTTGGGGGTCCTGGGGGGGCTCGGGTGTTGTTTTGGGGGGTCCTGAGGGGATTTTGGGGGGATCCTGGGGGCCCTGGGGTTATTTTTTGGGGGATCCTGGGGTTTTAGAGGGGTCCTGGGGGGGTTTGGGGGGTCTGGGGTGGATTTGGGGGGGTCCTGGGGTCTGGGGGTTGGTTTTGGGGGGATTTGGGGGGTCCTCGGTGGGTTTGGGGGTCCTGGGGTGGATTTGGGGGGGATTTGGGGGATTTAGGGAGTCCTGGGGGGTCCTGGGGGTCTGGGGGTTGGTTTTGGGGGGGATTTGGGGAGTCCTCGGTGGGTTTGGGGGTCCTGGGGTGGATTTGGGGGGGGATTTGGAGGATTTAGGGAGTCCTGGGGGGTCCTGGGGGGAGGGTTGGGTTTGTTTTTCGGGGGTCCTGAGGGGGATTTGGGGGGGTCCTGGGGGGGTTTGAGGGACCCTGGGAGGGATTTAGGTTTGTTTTTGGGGATCCTGGGGGGATCCTGGGGTGTTTTGGGGGTCCTGCGGGATTTGGGGGGTCCTGGGGGTCTGGGGGTTGGTTTTTGGGGGGATTTGGGGGGTCCTCGGTGGGTTTGGGGGTCCTGGGGTGGTTTGGGGGGCCCTGGGGATTGTTTTTGGGGGTCCTGGGGTGGATTTTTGGGGGGATTTGGAGGATTTAGGGAGTCCCTGGGGGGTCCTGGGGGGATTTGGAGGGTCTGGGATTATTTTGGGGGGTCCTGGGGTGGATTTTTGGGGGGATTTGGAGGATTTAGGGAGTCCTGGGAGGGTCCTGGGGGGGTCTGGGGGGATTTGGGTTTGTTTTTGGGGGGTCCTGGTGGGAATTTGGGGAGGATTTGGGGGTCCTGAGGTGGATTTGGGGGTCCTAGGGGTCTGGGGGTTGTTTTTTGGGGGGGATTCAGGGGGTCCTCGGTGGATTTGGATGGTCCTGGGGGGATTTTGGGGAGGATTTAGGAAGTCCTGGGGGGGTTGGGTGGTCTGGGGAGAATTTGAGGGGTCCTGGGGGGGCTTGGGTTCATTTCTGGGGGGTCCGGGGGTATTTCGGGGGGTCCCAGGGGGTCTGGGGGTGTCCGGCTGTGGTTTTGGGGCGGCCCTTGGGGGTCCTGGGGGGTTTTGGGGGGCTTTTGGGGGGGATTTGGGGAAGTCGGGGGGGGATTTTGGGGGGGATTTGGTGGATTTGGGGAATTTCAGGGGGTCCGGGGGATTTTGGGGGTCCTGGGGTCATTTTGAGGGGTCCGGGGGTCCTGGGGTTTGGTTTTTTTTGGGGGATCCGGGGGAATTTGAGGGGCCCCGGGGGGCTTTGGGGGGGTCTGGGGGATTTTGGGGGTGAGTCCTGCGGGTTCTGAGGGGGTCCCGAGGGGTCTGGGGGAGTCCTGGGGGGGATTTGGGGGGTCCTGAGGGGTTTTGGGGGGAATTTGGTGAATTTGGGGGAGGGGTCCCGGGGGGTTTAGGGGGTCCTGGGGGGGGGTTGAGGGATTTGGGGGGGTCTGGGGGTTGGTTTTGGGGAGTTTTTGGGGGTCCCGGGGAGAATTTTGGGGGTGATTTGGGGGATTTTTGGGGGTCCCAGGAGGATTTGGGGGTCCTGATGGATTTTGGGGATTTTTTTGGGGGGTCCTGGGGTTGTTTTGGGGGGGTCTTGGGGAGGATTTGGGGGGTCCTGGGGAGGATTTTGGCCTCCCCGGGGGTCTCTCAGTATTTTGGGGTGTGGGGGAGGGGCATACCCGAACCCCCCATGGAGGGGAGGAGGGGGAGGGGCGATCCCAGACCCCTCCCCCATTTTCCCCTCCCCCCCTCCATTTTGGGGGGGGGGCTTCACCTAAGACCCCTCCCCCCTCCCATTTTCTCTGCAGCTGATTGGCTGAGAGCGAGGAGCCCCTCCCAGCAGCTGCGACCCTTCCCCCCAAACTTGGGACCCCTCCCCCCAAAATCTTCGACCCCTCCCCAAAACTTAGGACCCCTCCGCCCCAAATTTGGGACCCCTCCCCAAAATTTGGGGTTTCCCCTTCCCCAAATCCGACCTCAGGGCTCCAATTTTGGGGGGTCCTGACCCCCCCCAGACCCCTCCCCAAATTTCCCCTAGATCTCCCCCTCACCCACCCCCAAAAACTCCCCAAATCTCCCCCCTCAGCCCCTCCCCCACCCCTAACCTCCCCAAATCTTCCCCCTCCCCCCACTCTAAACCCCCCAGACCCCTCCCCCCTGCTAAATCCCCCCTCCCCCCTCCCCAAAAACACCCCAATCTCCCCCCAAAATTCCCCTCCCCCCACCCCTTGAACCCCCACCCCAAATTCCCCCA
>JAXCHO010000895.1:0-26449 GCA_036630365.1 Acanthiza pusilla
TGGCTAATTCTAAACAAAACTCAGCTCCCACTTTTCACCACAGTTAAATAAAACTAGTGTTCTGGAAATGATCTTTCCTCTCCTTTGCGGTGGATGCCAGTCCCTATTGTCCCTACTGACTATATTTCACTTATCATTGTGGGATGGTTTTGGCACCTATGGAATGAATGCCTTTGGATAAAATGAAAATCCTGCAAATCAAAAGCCTCTTTGCATAAGGGGAAGATGAAGAAAGCAGAGAAGTTTTCAGATGTATCTTAGCTTGCTTTTTACATTAATTTTACCTTTGCTTCTGATGCCAAAGTGATTTTTGCCTTTTTACTTTTCTGTATTTGTGACCTTGCCAGTAGTTTTTCCCCAGCCAGAAAGACCAAACTCATTGCAGAGCTCCAAGCCCTGGAGGGCACAAGGCCCCTCTCCTGTCTTGCTTCTTCCTGGGAACCAAGCCTGACAACAAGATCTTCAAGACACATTTTAGTCAACAAGTCCAACTAGTACCAAGGGTGGGGGGGCTCCAGAGAAGGGGCTTGACCTGGGGGGAATTGCATCCCCACTTGTCCTCTGAATTGGTGCTTTTGATCAATGATGCTAATTTCCTAAAACCTAGAAGACTGTATTCAGCCGGGGGGAGGGGTGGGCGTTTGTGGATATTCTTCCTGGAACTGTCCCTGGAGCTCCAGTAAAGATCCACTTTTATCTTATCTCCTATACTGAAAGGATCTTGAGTTTCATTTCTAGGCTGAAAAAGGCAGCATTTCAGATGAGTTATTCTCCAGCTGCACTGTTACAAACACTGGAAAAATGAAAGACCATTCACTTTAAGCACTCAAAACACAGCTCCTTCTACCCATATTCTCCCTACTGGAACTATAGGATCAGTCTTCTCTGTGGGTTTTGCCCTCCCTATCCATTCAAAGTCCCACATAGTCTTGCTTGTCAGGTGCCAAGCTATGGTATCCACCCCCCCCCCCACCACGCCCCAGAAACCCGGTCTTATCGCCACTTGAGGTGATAGGAGCAGAAGCAAACAAGGTGGTTACTATGACTGTTCCAGGGGAATGGCACTGGTGCCAAGTACCCACTCCGCACTTACGTCGGCAGGAGTAATGGGTGGGAGCAGGAAGAGGGGGGAGGTAACTGCTCTTCTGTTTGTGATTTAACAGGATACCTGCAACCCATACACCCCCTGGAGCAAAACATCTGGGTGACCCTGGCTAAGGCAACTGGACAAGATCCCTTATGCCTTAGCACTGCTGCGCCTCAGAAGCCATTCACAAAGTGTCTGATCGGCGTCCTTCTCACCACCCCTGAACTGC
Source organism: Acanthiza pusilla (assembly GCA_036630365.1). Lineage (NCBI taxonomy): Eukaryota > Metazoa > Chordata > Aves > Passeriformes > Acanthizidae > Acanthiza > Acanthiza pusilla. The sequence goes on from JAXCHO010000895.1 coordinate 1,317, forward strand.
CACAGTTATGGAACAGCACCCCTGCCTCCTCAGCCTGCCCGGATACATTGTCTCCCCGTGGGAAATTCCCTGCTTTACCCCCACAGGAACTGCAGATTTTAGGCACCTTGAATGCACATAGCTGTACCACCTTCACATTTCTCAGCACAAGGAATAGCCCTATGGCTTGGTGGGTCAATGCCACAACACCATGCTACCCAAGTGTTTCACACCGGTGTAATTCAATCACAAACTAAAACTAACCTTGAGTTTTAGTATACATATGCAACTCCCGCAGGGCATTTTCTTAATCTGTGCGGACTGAGCATGGACCAGAGTGCCAATGGCAATTAAAGGTGGTCCATCTACTTTGGGGAAAGTAACCCTCTTTTCTCTAAAGATGACAATTGCACTATGGAGCCAACAAAACTGAACTCACCACTCTCATACTCACAGCATACATGCTTTTACTTCTGCCTGCAGAGATACAGCTGAGTTCTGGAACACTGCCAAGATAATCACTGCCTCTTCATCGGCTCCTGGGCTTGCAAGTGCACAAGGCCTCAGGAGCCTGAACAAACCTGGCTGTTGGTTGGCCAAGTTTAGTAATGCTACCAGCATAGCGATAGCTGACTTGTTAATTGATGTAGACAGCATTAGACATGCTATATTCCAAAATCAAGCAGCAATTGATTTTTTGCTTTTACTGCGTGGGCATGGGTGCAAAGAATTTGACAGGTTATGTTGTATGAACTTAAGTGACCATTCCCGCTCTTCCATCCCTCCACTGCCCTGCACTGATTTGCTCAGCCATCCCCACCTTGACTTCCCCACCCATTTGTCCAGGCCCAGCCTTGCCTTCCCTTCCCTTCCCTTCTTTTTCTAGAACTCTCATTGTCTTGCTTATCTCTCCCTTGCCTTGCCTTGCCCTGTAAATGCAGCAGTTGCCTTCTGTTGCCCTCAAAGCCTTCACTTGCCTTGCAGGACCTTGCTCACCCCTCCCCCACCTGGAATTCAAGACCCCTCTTTTCGTGGCATTTCTTCAACTTGCCTTGCCCTGCCTGCTTCCCTCAGGAAGCCTTCAAGGCCTTCACATACCCGCAGCGTTTCAGGAGCATGGAAGAGGAAGCCCATAGGAGCCAAACCCGTCTGTCCCAGCAGCTTTTTTCTGGCATCAATTCTTGCATGTACAGGATTTTGGACTGGCAATCCACATTTGTCTTCTGAGCTCTGGGACCAAGATGACAGTTCTTCTGCATTGGAAGGAAAGCAGGTAGCCCCAGTGTTTTAGGTGCAGATTAGAGCTGGCACAGGTGAGAGCAAGACTGTTATTATACACTCAATTGTGGGTTTTGCATTATGAGCAAAGGTAATTAAGGCAACAGATACAACTACAGGTGCAATACATAAGAGATAGAGAACAGTACTTTAAAAATATACAGATCATTAACCATTTAACTATTAGCTACTACCCAGAGTCCACAATCACGGGAGAGTCCCATTTTACAGGTGAGACTTGAAGACCTTTCCCGGGCAAGGTTGTCAAGTTTACCTGAAAAGGGGTTCCAGCTCTCCAAGCCCAATTGGTGAGCCAAAATGACTCAATTGCAGTTTTAGGGTAGAAACATCTGGGATTCAAGATTCAGTACCCGATCAGCTTAGGGCCAGGACTTGGCCAGAGCCCAGGCCTTACCTGAGAGGGTCTCTCTAAATCTTCTAAACAAGCTTCTATTAATATCAATTCTTTAAAGCAATATACTTCTTGCAGATCGGTGTTGTGGTTTAGTTTTAACTAAATAATCAATGGTACCATAAACAAATTACAAATAGCTGTGAACAAAGAGACACATATGTATAGCATCAAATAATGTTTTCTGGGTAATGCTCTCTGTAAAAGCTTAGTAAATTCATATCATTACTTTAACAACACATCTAGAATTTCATGTTTTGACAGAACTTAAACTTTAACTTCACTTAAAATTAAGATAAATCTAACAGAGCTTAAAGTTAACATCATTGAAAGCAAAAATTAATGTCAAGCACTTAAAAAATAAGTCCTATCTCATAGGTGCCTCTACCCAGACTTACATGCTGATAAAATACAAATTAACAGAGACAATTCACACACATGTACAGGAAAACAAAATTAAACTTGCCTTTGTTAAAGTTATTACGGGGCTAACTGACTCTTAGGCCACAAAATGCTTTACAGAATTGGCCTCAGGATTCTACTCAGCCAGTTCTGGCTCTGAGGCAGCAAGTTACACCCCTCTGCCAGCTGTTACAAATTCACTAAACAACACCACCACTCACAAACATGGAAATTTTCTTCACTCGACTACAAGCGTCTGTTTTCTCTTTTCTTTCTTTCAGAGGTTACCAAAATTCAACTTCTTAATCAAACTGAAAACCAACAGACTTTACATAAATTTTGATCAACTTAAAGTTGACAGGTCTGACTTATAAACTCAAAAGGCATAAAAGACTCAAACAACATTCTTAGTACATTTGCTGCAGCACTTTCACACTTGTATGCACACAGATACTGATTAAGGTATACCTATGGAAAGAAAAATAGTCCTTTGAATTCAGTGAGGTAGTCACTCTGAATGCCTTTGCATTCTTTTAACTTTAAATTTACTAAAATTAGATACAAGATTAAGAGTATACCTTAAGAGTTTTAGATACAGCAGAATTTAACTTATTTTGACTTTCTTCGCACAAGAAACTACTGAAAATTCATCATACAGCAGTTAAACATTTGCGAATAATATCAAGAAATAAATCTAAAGTGTGTCAGATTTACAGTCATGTGGAAAATGCCTGTTCACTCCTCTAAGATAAATGTAAGTTTATTAAGATGTTTTCGAGATGCAGCTTTACTCACAGGGATGATAGCACTGCACGTTCTTGGAAAATTGCATTTAAGACCTGCTTAACTTGCTGATGGTAGGACAGCTTTCTGTAAAAATAATTACAAACGGTTTGAGATGTAAAGCACATGTGTCTACATGGCAAAAACAATTGCATTTAAATTGTCTTATTAAAGCTGTATAGGCAGACAGGTAAAGCTGGCACCACGCTACATGTTTTTACAGTAGAGGATCGTGAGCTAATTATATTCGATTTCCAAACAGCTTCTGCAGATAACAAACATGGAGTTAGGCCTAGTATAGGCCTCACCCTCAGCCTGCCCGGATACATTGTCTCCCCGTGGGAAATTCCCTGCTTTACCCCCACAGGAACTGCAGATTTTAGGCACCTTGAATGCACATAGCTGTACCACCTTCACATTTCTCAGCACAAGGAATAGCCCTATGGCTTGGTGGGTCAATGCCACAACACCATGCTACCCAAGTGTTTCACACCGGTGTAATTCAATCACAAACTAAAACTAACCTTGAGTTTTAGTATGCATATGCAACTCCCGCAGGGCATTTTCTTAATCTGTGCGGACTGAGCATGGACCAGAGTGCCAATGGCAATTAAAGGTGGTCCATCTACTTTGGGGGAAGTAACCCTCTTTTCTCTAAAGATGACAATTGCACTATGGAGCCAACAAAACTGAACTCACCACTCTCATACTCACAGCATACATGCTTTTACTTCTGCCTGCAGAGATACAGCTGAGTTCTGGAACACTGCCAAGATAATCACTGCCTCTTCATCGGCTCCTGGGCTTGCAAGTGCACAAGGCCTCAGGAGCCTGAACAAACCTGGCTGTTGGTTGGCCAAGTTTAGTAATGCTACCAGCATAGCGATAGCTGACTCGTTAATTGATGTAGACAGCATTAGACATGCTATATTCCAAAATCAAGCAGCAATTGATTTTTTGCTTTTACTGCGTGGGCATGGGTGCAAAGAATTTGACAGGTTATGTTGTATGAACTTAAGTGACCATTCCCGCTCTTCCATCCCTCCACTGCCCTGCACTGATTTGCTCAGCCATCCCCACCTTGACTTCCCCACCCATTTGTCCAGGCCCAGCCTTGCCTTCCCTTCCCTTCTTTTTCTAGAACTCTCATTGTCTTGCTTATCTCTCCCTTGCCTTGCCTTGCCCTGTAAATGCAGCAGTTGCCTTCTGTTGCCCTCAAAGCCTTCACTTGCCTTGCAGGACCTTGCTCACCCCTCCCCCACCTGGAATTCAAGACCCCTCTTTTCGTGGCATTTCTTCAACTTGCCTTGCCCTGCCTGCTTCCCTCAGGAAGCCTTCAAGGCCTTCACATACCCGCAGCGTTTCAGGAGCATGGAAGAGGAAGCCCATAGGAGCCAAACCCGTCTGTCCCAGCAGCTTTTTTCTGGCATCAATTCTTGCATGTACAGGATTTTGGACTGGCAATCCACATTTGTCTTCTGAGCTCTGGGACCAAGATGACAGTTCTTCTGCATTGGAAGGAAAGCAGGTAGCCCCAGTGTTTTAGGTGCAGATTAGAGCTGGCACAGGTGAGAGCAAGACCAGTCAAGTCAGTGTTTCCTGGCCGCTTTTGTCTACCAGCAGCTGCCTTGCCTTGGCAACCCAAGAGTTTCCTCTTCTTGCCCTGCTAAACCTCCATGGCTTTGAGTTCTCTTCTGTGCCCATGCCCCACCTGGCTACAGCTTTCCTCCACGGCCTTGCTTTGCCTACTCCTTCCTGTTTCTGCCTGGCCTACCCATCACTGGGCTTACCTTCTTATGCCTAGCCTTGCCTCTAACTTCTGGACCTTCTCTTGCCTACCACTCCATTTGCTTTCCCCTCACTGCTCTGGCCTTGTCTACCTCCCCCTTGACTTGCCTCCAATTGCCTACACTTGCCTTGTGTTGCCTTGCCTGCATGGAAGGCAAGGTAAAGAGTGGTAGGCAAGGCAAAGCAAAGCAAGGACGATGTAGGCAGGGCAAGGGAAGGCAGATGCAAGAAAGGCAAGCAAAGCAAGAGGAGGCTAGGAAAAACTGGGCAAGGTAGAGAAGGCAAGTCCCAGCCAAAAGACTCGGAGTGCCTTTCCTTGAGAAGCAAAGGCCATAGTGCCAGTGTCAGTGGAGCAGAAGGAAAGGTACCATGGGGAGGTACAGTCCAGCAAGACATTTCTCTCCTGGCCCCTTCTGGGTAGGAGTAATTGTTGGACGTATGCAATACTGGAGGTGCTATGCAACTTTGGCTTGGTAAGCTCCTGAAGGAGAATGGCAAGGCTTTTTCATGGGAAGGAAAGCACGCAACCCCAGCGCTGGAGGCGCAGAGAAGAAGCTGCCTAGTGGAGGTCCGGGGCACCAGCTGCTTTCTGTCCTGACATATCTGGTGTGGAAGCATTGCTTCAGTTTGTACACTTTACGGACATGGAATCCATCTTTGGAAGGTGGCCTCTTGAAAGATTCAGTTTGGCAGGTGGTTTCCGCGTCTCAGAAGTGGCCTTCTGAAATTCTGGCAACACCGTCTTTTGGACAAGGTAAACCGCTCTGCTCAGTCTTGGTGGGTAGCCTACCTAGCAGCCTAGGTAATGCTGAGGAACAGTGTTCTGGCACCTTTGCATGGGATCAGTCCCTGGATGTTCTGTATTTTGGAGGAGGGGATGCCATTTCATTGGAGATGGGCTTCTAATTCCTCTCTTTTGCAAAGGAAACAACTTTGCATGTGTACATTGGTTGGTCTTAGTGAATTTTAAGACTTTTGCCCATAGGCAGTTCTCTGGCTTAGTGCTGTTGAACTGTCAGTGGGAATGCAAACGCCAGGCTGTTGAGCTTTTTGTCCTGGTCCCGTTCATGTGGGAGCAGCTCCCCTCCATGGTGCTGGACCTGACTGGATGCAGACTCAGTGAGACTGCAGGGTTAGGATGGTAGCAAGAGCTGAGAAGGAAAGGGCCGATAGCAGGGTGTGTGCTGGTACCTCGACGGGTGCAGTTGAAGTTGTCGGCAGCTAGAGCTTTCTCAGCTGGCATCTTTGTGAGCTCTGCTTTTGCCAGATGTTCTCAAGTTTGTAGCCAGATTCTTGTGAGAGTGAAAAGAATTTTTAAGGCAAAGGCCACTAGAGTGTGGTGCAAATAAGAGTTTGCAGTTGGAAGGGGAAGATCAAAGCAATCTTTTGGGGCTGACAGTCGAGTTGAGAGCAGGCACCTTTCCAACTTGGCTGTGGAATTGGGAGGCTTCCGAGCTGGACACAGCGCGATACCTTTAAAAGCAAGTCGAGAGTGCCATCGTGTGGTTGATTCCATATGAGCGCTGACAGAGTGCAGGCAAAAGCCAAGCTCTTTTCTGGCCCGGCCCCACTCGTGTGCGAGCAGCAGTTCGTGGAGAAGCTCCGTGGTGAATCCTGTCCCTTGGACACTGAACGAATGTGAAGCTACATCTAGCGGAGAAGGAAGAGGAATCATTTCACAGCTGGCTGCACGGTGTTTCGGCTGCAAAACCAAAGGAAATTGGGAGCAGCTCCCCTTCATGGTGCTGGACCATGGCGCTGAGAAGGAAAGGGCCGATAGCAGGGTGTGTGCTGGTACCTCGACGGGTGCAGTTGAAGTTGTCGGCAGCTAGAGCTTTCTCAGTTGGCATCTTTGTGAGCTCTGCTTTTGCCAGATGTTCTCAAGTTTGTAGCCAGATTCTTGTGAGAGAGAAAAGAATTATTTGGGCAAAGGCGTTGGTGTTGCCGTTAGAGTGTGGTGCAAATAAGAGTTTGCAGTTGGAACGGGAAGATCAAAGCAATCTTTTGGGGCTGACAGATGAGTTGAGAGCAGGCACCTTCCCAACTTGGCTGTAGAATCGGGAGGATTCCGAGCTGGACACAGCGGGATTCCTTTAAAAGCAAGTCGAGAGTGCCATCGTGTGGTTGATTCCATATGAGCGCTGACAGAGTCCAGGCAAAAGCCAAGCTCACTTCCACGAAGGTCTGGAAACACTGGCACACGGGACACAATGTGCAGAGAGAGAAGGAGCAAGAGAGAGAGAGAAGCACTTTGCCCCAAATTCAGTCTTACAGAACTCGTGCACTTGGAGTTCCCAGAGAAGGTGGCGTGCGTGGAGAAGGTTTTCTCCACGTAGCCTCTTCTGTTCGCTTCTTTGCCGGACCGCAGAAAGACGCCCGCTTCCCTCTCGCGCTTTGCGAGCGAAAAGGCGCCTAGCCGGCGAAGGTGCGTCTTCGGCGGCCAGAAGGCGAAACGAAAACCGGCACTGTGCCCTGCTGCTGCGCTCCCTGCATTTCACATCCAAACTGCACCAGCACGCATAGCAACATGCAGGCTCACCTCCAAAAGATGTTTCCCGCTGCCACGAAGGTCTGGCAGCACTGGCACTCGGGACAAAATGTGCAGAGAGAGAAGAGGGAGAGAGGGAGAGAAGCACTTTGCCCCAGCTTCAGTCTTACAGAACTCGTGCACTTGGAGTTCCCAGAGAAGGTAGAGTGCGTGGAGAAGGTTTTCTCCACGTAGCCTCTTCTGTTCGCGTTTTTGCCGCACCGCAGAGAGCCGCCCGCTTCTCTCTCGCGCTTTGCGAGCGAAGGACGCCTAGCCGGCGAAGGTGCGTCTTCGGCGGCTGCAAAGCGAAGCGAGAGCCGGTACGGCGCCCTGCTGCTGTGCTCGCTGCATTTCACATCCAAACTGCACCAGCACGCATAGCAGCATGCAGGCTCATCTCCAAAAGATGTTTCCTGCTGCCACGAAGATCTGGCAACACTGGCACTAAGTCACACTCTGCAGAGAGAGAAAAAGCAAGAGAGATTGAGATGCACTTTGCCCCAGCTTCAGTCTTACAGAACTCGTGCACTTGGAGTTCCCAGAGAAGGTAGAGTGCGTGGAGAATGCTCTCTCCACGTAGCCTCTTCTGTTCGCGTTTTTGCCGCACCGCAGAGAGCCGCCCGCTTCTCTCTCGCGCTTTGCGAGCGAAGGGCGCCTAGCCGGCGAAGGTGCGTCTTCTTCGGCAAGAAAGCGAAGCGAGAGCCGGTACGGCGCCCTGCTGCTGTACTCCCCGCATTTTACTTCCAAACTGCACCAGCACGCATCGCAGCATGCAGGCTCATCTCCAAAGGATGTTTCCTGCCGCCACGAAGTTCTGGCAGCACTGGCACTCGGGACAAAATATGCAGAGAGAGAGGGAGCGAGAGAGAGAGAAAAGAACTTCGCCCCAGCTTCAGCCTTGCAGAACTCGTGCACTTGGAGTTCCCAGAGAAGGTAGCGTGCGTGGAGAAGGTTTTCTCCACGTAGCCGCTTCTGTTCGCATCTTTGCCGCACCGCAGAGAGCCGCCCGCTTCTCTCTCGCGCTTTGCGAGCGAAGGACGCCTAGCCGGCGAAGGTGCGTCTTCGGCGGCTGCAAAGCGAAGCGAGAGCCGGTACGGCGCCCTGCTGCTGTGCTCCCTGCATTTCACATCCAAACTGCACCAGCACGCATAGCAGCATGCAGGCTCATCTCCAAAAGATGTTTCCTGCTGCCACGAAGATCTGGCAACACTGGCACTAAGTCACACTCTGCAGAGAGAGAAAAAGCAAGAGAGATTGAGATGCACTTTGCCCCAGCTTCAGTCTTACAGAACTCGTGCACTTGGAGTTCCCAGAGAAGGTAGAGTGCGTGGAGAAGGTTTTCTCCACGTAGCCTCTTCTGTTCGCGTTTTTGCCGCACCGCAGAGAGCCGCCCGCTTCTCTCTCGCGCTTTGCGAGCGAAGGGCGCCTAGCCGGCGAAGGTGCGTCTTCTTCGGCAAGAAAGCGAAGCGAGAGCCGGTACGGCGCCCTGCTGCTGTGCTCGCTGCATTTCACATCCAAACTGCACCAGCACGCATAGCAGCATGCAGGCTCACCTCCAAAAAATGTTTCCTGCTGCCACGAAGATCTGGCAACACTGGCACTAAGTCACACTCTGCAGAGAGAGAAAAAGCAAGAGAGATTGAGATGCACTTTGCCCCAGCTTCAGTCTTACAGAACTCGTGCACTTGGAGTTCCCAGAGAAGGTAGAGTGCGTGGAGAAGGTTTTCTCCACGTAGCCTCTTCTGTTCGCGTTTTTGCCGCACCGCCGAGAGCCGCCCGCTTCTCTCTCGCGCTTTGCGAGCGAAGGACGCCTAGCCGGCGAAGGTGCGTCTTCGGCGGCTGCAAAGCGAAGCGAGAGCCGGTACGGCGCCCTGCTGCTGTGCTCGCTGCATTTCACATCCAAACTGCACCAGCACGCATAGCAGCATGCAGGCTCATCTCCAAAAGATGTTTCCTGCTGCCACGAAGATCTGGCAACACTGGCACTAAGTCACACTCTGCAGAGAGAGAAAAAGCAAGAGAGATTGAGATGCACTTTGCCCCAGCTTCAGTCTTACAGAACTCGTGCACTTGGAGTTCCCAGAGAAGGTAGAGTGCGTGGAGAATGCTCTCTCCACGTAGCCTCTTCTGTTCGCGTTTTTGCCGCACCGCAGAGAGCCGCCCGCTTCTCTCTCGCGCTTTGCGAGCGAAGGGCGCCTAGCCGGCGAAGGTGCGTCTTCTTCGGCAAGAAAGCGAAGCGAGAGCCGGTACGGCGCCCTGCTGCTGTACTCCCCGCATTTTACTTCCAAACTGCACCAGCACGCATCGCAGCATGCAGGCTCATCTCCAAAGGATGTTTCCTGCCGCCACGAAGTTCTGGCAGCACTGGCACTCGGGACAAAATATGCAGAGAGAGAGGGAGCGAGAGAGAGAGAAAAGAACTTCGCCCCAGCTTCAGCCTTGCAGAACTCGTGCACTTGGAGTTCCCAGAGAAGGTAGCGTGCGTGGAGAAGGTTTTCTCCACGTAGCCGCTTCTGTTCGCATCTTTGCCGCACCGCAGAGAGCCGCCCGCTTCTCTCTCGCGCTTTGCGAGCGAAGGACGCCTAGCCGGCGAAGGTGCGTCTTCGGCGGCTGCAAAGCGAAGCGAGAGCCGGTACGGCGCCCTGCTGCTGTGCTCGCTGCATTTCACATCCAAACTGCACCAGCACGCATAGCAGCATGCAGGCTCATCTCCAAAAGATGTTTCCTGCTGCCACGAAGATCTGGCAACACTGGCACTAAGTCACACTCTGCAGAGAGAGAAAAAGCAAGAGAGATTGAGATGCACTTTGCCCCAGCTTCAGTCTTACAGAACTCGTGCACTTGGAGTTCCCAGAGAAGGTAGAGTGCGTGGAGAAGGTTTTCTCCACGTAGCCTCTTCTGTTCGCGTTTTTGCCGCACCGCAGAGAGCCGCCCGCTTCTCTCTCGCGCTTTGCGAGCGAAGGGCGCCTAGCCGGCGAAGGTGCGTCTTCTTCGGCAAGAAAGCGAAGCGAGAGCCGGTACGGCGCCCTGCTGCTGTGCTCCCTGCATTTCACATCCAAACTGCACCAGCACGCATAGCAGCATGCAGGCTCACCTCCAAAAAATGTTTCCTGCTGCCACGAAGATCTGGCAACACTGGCACTAAGTCACACTCTGCAGAGAGAGAAAAAGCAAGAGAGATTGAGATGCACTTTGCCCCAGCTTCAGTCTTACAGAACTCGTGCACTTGGAGTTCCCAGAGAAGGTAGAGTGCGTGGAGAAGGTTTTCTCCACGTAGCCTCTTCTGTTCGCGTTTTTGCCGCACCGCCGAGAGCCGCCCGCTTCTCTCTCGCGCTTTGCGAGCGAAGGACGCCTAGCCGGCGAAGGTGCGTCTTCGGCGGCTGCAAAGCGAAGCGAGAGCCGGTACGGCGCCCTGCTGCTGTGCTCGCTGCATTTCACATCCAAACTGCACCAGCACGCATAGCAGCATGCAGGCTCATCTCCAAAAGATGTTTCCTGCTGCCACGAAGATCTGGCAACACTGGCACTAAGTCACACTCTGCAGAGAGAGAAAAAGCAAGAGAGATTGAGATGCACTTTGCCCCAGCTTCAGTCTTACAGAACTCGTGCACTTGGAGTTCCCAGAGAAGGTAGAGTGCGTGGAGAATGCTCTCTCCACGTAGCCTCTTCTGTTCGCGTTTTTGCCGCACCGCAGAGAGCCGCCCGCTTCTCTCTCGCGCTTTGCGAGCGAAGGACGCCTAGCCGGCGAAGGTGCGTCTTCTTCGGCAAGAAAGCGAAGCGAGAGCCGGTACGGCGCCCTGCTGCTGTGCTCCCTGCATTTCACATCCAAACTGCACCAGCACGCATAGCAGCATGCAGGCTCATCTCCAAAAGATGTTTCCTGCTGCCACGAAGATCTGGCAACACTGGCACTAAGTCACACTCTGCAGAGAGAGAAAAAGCAAGAGAGATTGAGATGCACTTTGCCCCAGCTTCAGTCTTACAGAACTCGTGCACTTGGAGTTCCCAGAGAAGGTAGCGTGCGTGGAGAAGGTTTTCTCCACGTAGCCGCTTCTGTTCGCATCTTTGCCGCACCGCAGAGAGCCGCCCGCTTCTCTCTCGCGCTTTGCGAGCGAAGGACGCCTAGCCGGCGAAGGTGCGTCTTCGGCGGCTGCAAAGCGAAGCGAGAGCCGGTACGGCGCCCTGCTGCTGTGCTCGCTGCATTTCACATCCAAGCTGCACCAGCACGCATAGCAGCATGCAGGCTCATCTCCAAAGGAAGTTTGCCACTGCCACCAAGATTTGGCAGCACTGGCAGTCGGGACAAAATGTGCAGAGAGAGAAAAAGCAAGAGAGATTGAGATGCACTTTGCCACAGCTTCAGTCTTACAGAACGCGTACAAAAACGCGAACAGAAAAGGCTACGTGGAGAAAACATTCTCCACGCACGCTACCTTCTCTGGGACCTCCAAGTGCACGAGTTCTGTAAGACTGAAGCTGGGGCGAAGTTCTTTTCTCTCTCTCTCGCTCCCTCTCTCTCTGCATATTTTGTCCCGAGTGCCAGTGCTGCCAGAACTTCGTGGCGGCAAGAAACATCTTTTGGAGATGAGCCTGCATGCTGCTATGCGTGCTGGTGCAGTTTGGATGTGAAATGCAGGGAGCACAGCAGCAGGGCGCCGTACCGGCTCTCGCTTCGCTTTGCAGCCGCCGAAGACGCACCTTCGCCGGCTAGGCGTCCTTCGCTCGCAAAGCGCGAGAGAGAAGCGGGCGGCTCTCTGCGGTGCGGCAAAAACGCGAACAGAAGAGGCTACGTGGAGAAAACCTTCTCCACGCACTCTACCTTCTCTGGGAACTCCAAGTGCACGAGTTCTGTAAGACTGAAGCTGGGGCAAAGTGCTTCTCTCCCTCTCTCCCTCTTCTCTCTCTGCACATTTTGTCCCGAGTGCCAGTGCTGCCAGACCTTCGTGGCAGCGGGAAACATCTTTTGGAGGTGAGCCTGCATGTTGCTATGCGTGCTGGTGCAGTTTGGATGTGAAATGCAGGGAGCGCAGCAGCAGGGCACAGTGCCGGTTTTCGTTTCGCCTTCTGGCCGCCGAAGACGCACCTTCGCCGGCTAGGCGCCTTTTCGCTCGCAAAGCGCGAGAGGGAAGCGGGCGTCTTTCTGCGGTCCGGCAAAGAAGCGAACAGAAGAGGCTACGTGGAGAAAACCTTCTCCACGCACGCCACCTTCTCTGGGAACTCCAAGTGCACGAGTTCTGTAAGACTGAATTTGGGGCAAAGTGCTTCTCTCTCTCTCTTGCTCCTTCTCTCTCTGCACATTGTGTCCCGTGTGCCAGTGTTTCCAGACCTTCGTGGAAGTGAGCTTGGCTTTTGCCTGGACTCTGTCAGCGCTCATATGGAATCAACCACACGATGGCACTCTCGACTTGCTTTTAAAGGAATCCCGCTGTGTCCAGCTCGGAATCCTCCCGATTCTACAGCCAAGTTGGGAAGGTGCCTGCTCTCAACTCATCTGTCAGCCCCAAAAGATTGCTTTGATCTTCCCCTTCCAACTGCAAACTCTTATTTGCACCACACTCTAACGGCAACACCAACGCCTTTGCCCAAATAATTCTTTTCTCTCTCACAAGAATCTGGCTACAAACTTGAGAACATCTGGCAAAAGCAGAGCTCACAAAGATGCCAACTGAGAAAGCTCTAGCTGCCGACAACTTCAACTGCACCCGTCGAGGTACCAGCACACACCCTGCTATCGGCCCTTTCCTTCTCAGCGCCATGGTCCAGCACCATGAAGGGGAGCTGCTCCCAATTTCCTTTGGTTTTGCAGCCGAAACACCGTGCAGCCAGCTGTGAAATGATTCCTCTTCCTTCTCCGCTAGATGTAGCTTCACATTCGTTCAGTGTCCAAGGGACAGGATTCACCACGGAGCTTCTCCACGAACTGCTGCTCGCACACGAGTGGGGCCGGGCCAGAAAAGAGCTTGGCTTTTGCCTGCACTCTGTCAGCGCTCATATGGAATCAACCACACGATGGCACTCTCGACTTGCTTTTAAAGGTATCGCGCTGTGTCCAGCTCGGAAGCCTCCCAATTCCACAGCCAAGTTGGAAAGGTGCCTGCTCTCAACTCGACTGTCAGCCCCAAAAGATTGCTTTGATCTTCCCCTTCCAACTGCAAACTCTTATTTGCACCACACTCTAGTGGCCTTTGCCTTAAAAATTCTTTTCACTCTCACAAGAATCTGGCTACAAACTTGAGAACATCTGGCAAAAGCAGAGCTCACAAAGATGCCAGCTGAGAAAGCTCTAGCTGCCGACAACTTCAACTGCACCCGTCGAGGTACCAGCACACACCCTGCTATCGGCCCTTTCCTTCTCAGCTCTTGCTACCATCCTAACCCTGCAGTCTCACTGAGTCTGCATCCAGTCAGGTCCAGCACCATGGAGGGGAGCTGCTCCCACATGAACGGGACCAGGACAAAAAGCTCAACAGCCTGGCGTTTGCATTCCCACTGACAGTTCAACAGCACTAAGCCAGAGAACTGCCTATGGGCAAAAGTCTTAAAATTCACTAAGACCAACCAATGTACACATGCAAAGTTGTTTCCTTTGCAAAAGAGAGGAATTAGAAGCCCATCTCCAATGAAATGGCATCCCCTCCTCCAAAATACAGAACATCCAGGGACTGATCCCATGCAAAGGTGCCAGAACACTGTTCCTCAGCATTACCTAGGCTGCTAGGTAGGCTACCCACCAAGACTGAGCAGAGCGGTTTACCTTGTCCAAAAGACGGTGTTGCCAGAATTTCAGAAGGCCACTTCTGAGACGCGGAAACCACCTGCCAAACTGAATCTTTCAAGAGGCCACCTTCCAAAGATGGATTCCATGTCCGTAAAGTGTACAAACTGAAGCAATGCTTCCACACCAGATATGTCAGGACAGAAAGCAGCTGGTGCCCCGGACCTCCACTAGGCAGCTTCTTCTCTGCGCCTCCAGCGCTGGGGTTGCGTGCTTTCCTTCCCATGAAAAAGCCTTGCCATTCTCCTTCAGGAGCTTACCAAGCCAAAGTTGCATAGCACCTCCAGTATTGCATACGTCCAACAATTACTCCTACCCAGAAGGGGCCAGGAGAGAAATGTCTTGCTGGACTGTACCTCCCCATGGTACCTTTCCTTCTGCTCCACTGACACTGGCACTATGGCCTTTGCTTCTCAAGGAAAGGCACTCCGAGTCTTTTGGCTGGGACTTGCCTTCTCTACCTTGCCCAGTTTTTCCTAGCCTCCTCTTGCTTTGCTTGCCTTTCTTGCATCTGCCTTCCCTTGCCCTGCCTACATCGTCCTTGCTTTGCTTTGCCTTGCCTACCACTCTTTACCTTGCCTTCCATGCAGGCAAGGCAACACAAGGCAAGTGTAGGCAATTGGAGGCAAGTCAAGGGGGAGGTAGACAAGGCCAGAGCAGTGAGGGGAAAGCAAATGGAGTGGTAGGCAAGAGAAGGTCCAGAAGTTAGAGGCAAGGCTAGGCATAAGAAGGTAAGCCCAGTGATGGGTAGGCCAGGCAGAAACAGGAAGGAGTAGGCAAAGCAAGGCCGTGGAGGAAAGCTGTAGCCAGGTGGGGCATGGGCACAGAAGAGAACTCAAAGCCATGGAGGTTTAGCAGGGCAAGAAGAGGAAACTCTTGGGTTGCCAAGGCAAGGCAGCTGCTGGTAGACAAAAGCGGCCAGGAAACACTGACTTGACTGGTCTTGCTCTCACCTGTGCCAGCTCTAATCTGCACCTAAAACACTGGGGCTACCTGCTTTCCTTCCAATGCAGAAGAACTGTCATCTTGGTCCCAGAGCTCAGAAGACAAATGTGGATTGCCAGTCCAAAATCCTGTACATGCAAGAATTGATGCCAGAAAAAAGCTGCTGGGACAGACGGGTTTGGCTCCTATGGGCTTCCTCTTCCATGCTCCTGAAACGCTGCGGGTATGTGAAGGCCTTGAAGGCTTCCTGAGGGAAGCAGGCAGGGCAAGGCAAGTTGAAGAAATGCCACGAAAAGAGGGGTCTTGAATTCCAGGTGGGGGAGGGGTGAGCAAGGTCCTGCAAGGCAAGTGAAGGCTTTGAGGGCAACAGAAGGCAACTGCTGCATTTACAGGGCAAGGCAAGGCAAGGGAGAGATAAGCAAGACAATGAGAGTTCTAGAAAAAGAAGGGAAGGGAAGGCAAGGCTGGGCCTGGACAAATGGGTGGGGAAGTCAAGGTGGGGATGGCTGAGCAAATCAGTGCAGGGCAGTGGAGGGATGGAAGAGCGGGAATGGTCACTTAAGTTCATACAACATAACCTGTCAAATTCTTTGCACCCATGCCCACGCAGTAAAAGCAAAAAATCAATTGCTGCTTGATTTTGGAATATAGCATGTCTAATGCTGTCTACATCAATTAACGAGTCAGCTATCGCTATGCTGGTAGCATTACTAAACTTGGCCAACCAACAGCCAGGTTTGTTCAGGCTCCTGAGGCCTTGTGCACTTGCAAGCCCAGGAGCCGATGAAGAGGCAGTGATTATCTTGGCAGTGTTCCAGAACTCAGCTGTATCTCTGCAGGCAGAAGTAAAAGCATGTATGCTGTGAGTATGAGAGTGGTGAGTTCAGTTTTGTTGGCTCCATAGTGCAATTGTCATCTTTAGAGAAAAGAGGGTTACTTCCCCCAAAGTAGATGGACCACCTTTAATTGCCATTGGCACTCTGGTCCATGCTCAGTCCGCACAGATTAAGAAAATGCCCTGCGGGAGTTGCATATGCATACTAAAACTCAAGGTTAGTTTTAGTTTGTGATTGAATTACACCGGTGTGAAACACTTGGGTAGCATGGTGTTGTGGCATTGACCCACCAAGCCATAGGGCTATTCCTTGTGCTGAGAAATGTGAAGGTGGTACAGCTATGTGCATTCAAGGTGCCTAAAATCTGCAGTTCCTGTGGGGGTAAAGCAGGGAATTTCCCACGGGGAGACAATGTATCCGGGCAGGCTGAGGGTGAGGCCTATACTAGGCCTAACTCCATGTTTGTTATCTGCAGAAGCTGTTTGGAAATCGAATATAATTAGCTCACGATCCTCTACTGTAAAAACATGTAGCGTGGTGCCAGCTTTACCTGTCTGCCTATACAGCTTTAATAAGACAATTTAAATGCAATTGTTTTTGCCATGTAGACACATGTGCTTTACATCTCAAACCGTTTGTAATTATTTTTACAGAAAGCTGTCCTACCATCAGCAACTTAAGCAGGTCTTAAATGCAATTTTCCAAGAACGTGCAGTGCTATCATCCCTGTGAGTAAAGCTGCATCTCGAAAACATCTTAATAAACTTACATTTATCTTAGAGGAGTGAACAGGCATTTTCCACATGACTGTAAATCTGACACACTTTAGATTTATTTCTTGATATTATTCGCAAATGTTTAACTGCTGTATGATGAATTTTCAGTAGTTTCTTGTGCGAAGAAAGTCAAAATAAGTTAAATTCTGCTGTATCTAAAACTCTTAAGGTATACTCTTAATCTTGTATCTAATTTTAGTAAATTTAAAGTTAAAAGAATGCAAAGGCATTCAGAGTGACTACCTCACTGACTTCAAAGGACTATTTTTCTTAACATAGGTATACCTTAATCAGTATCTGTGTGCGTACAAGTGTGAAAGTGCTGCAGCAAATGTACTAAGAATGTTGTTTGAGTCTTTTATGTCTTTTGAGTTTATAAGTCAGACCTGTCAACTTTAAGTTGATCAAAATTTATGTAAAGTCTGTTGGTTTTCAGTTTGATTAAGAAGTTGAATTTTGGTAACCTCTGAAAGAAAGAAAAGAGAAAACAGACGCTTGTAGTCGAGTGAAGAAAATTTCCATGTTTGTGAGTGGTGGTGTTGTTTAGTGAATTTGTAACAGCTGGCAGAGGGGTGTAACTTGCTGCCTCAGAGCCAGAACTGGCTGAGTAGAATCCTGAGGCCAATTCTGTAAAGCATTTTGTGGCCTAAGAGTCAGTTAGCCCCGTAATAACTTTAACAAAGGCAAGTTTAATTTTGTTTTCCTGTACATGTGTGTGAATTGTCTCTGTTAATTTGTATTTTATCAGCATGTAAGTCTGGGTAGAGGCACCTATGAGATAGGACTTATTTTTTAAGTGCTTGACATTAATTTTTGCTTTCAATGATGTTAACTTTAAGCTCTGTTAGATTTATCTTAATTTTAAGTGAAGTTAAAGTTTAAGTTCTGTCAAAACATGAAATTCTAGATGTGTTGTTAAAGTAATGATATGAATTTACTAAGCTTTTACAGAGAGCATTACCCAGAAAACATTATTTGATGCTATACATATGTGTCTCTTTGTTCACAGCTATTTGTAATTTGTTTATGGTACCATTGATTATTTAGTTAAAACTAAACCACAACGCCGATCTGCAAGAAGTATATTGCTTTAAAGAATTGATATTAATAGAAGCTTGTTTAGAAGATTTAGAGAGACCCTCTCAGGTAAGGCCTGGGCTCTGGCCAAGTCCTGGCCCTAAGCTGATCGGGTACTGAATCTTGAATCCCAGATGTTTCTACCCTAAAACTGCAATTGAGTCATTTTGGCTCACCAATTGGGCTTGGAGAGCTGGAACCCCTTTTCAGGTAAACTTGACAACCTTGCCCGGGAAAGGTCTTCAAGTCTCACCTGTAAAATGGGACTCTCCCGTGATTGTGGACTCTGGGTAGTAGCTAATAGTTAAATGGTTAATGATCTGTATATTTTTAAAGTACTGTTCTCTATCTCTTATGTATTGCACCTGTAGTTGTATCTGTTGCCTTAATTACCTTTGCTCATAATGCAAAACCCACAATTGAGTGTATAATAACAGTCTTGCTCTCACCTGTGCCAGCTCTAATCTGCACCTAAAACACTGGGGCTACCTGCTTTCCTTCCAATGCAGAAGAACTGTCATCTTGGTCCCAGAGCTCAGAAGACAAATGTGGATTGCCAGTCCAAAATCCTGTACATGCAAGAATTGATGCCAGAAAAAAGCTGCTGGGACAGACGGGTTTGGCTCCTATGGGCTTCCTCTTCCATGCTCCTGAAACGCTGCGGGTATGTGAAGGCCTTGAAGGCTTCCTGAGGGAAGCAGGCAGGGCAAGGCAAGTTGAAGAAATGCCACGAAAAGAGGGGTCTTGAATTCCAGGTGGGGGAGGGGTGAGCAAGGTCCTGCAAGGCAAGTGAAGGCTTTGAGGGCAACAGAAGGCAACTGCTGCATTTACAGGGCAAGGCAAGGCAAGGGAGAGATAAGCAAGACAATGAGAGTTCTAGAAAAAGAAGGGAAGGGAAGGGAAGGCAAGGCTGGGCCTGGACAAATGGGTGGGGAAGTCAAGGTGGGGATGGCTGAGCAAATCAGTGCAGGGCAGTGGAGGGATGGAAGAGCGGGAATGGTCACTTAAGTTCATACAACATAACCTGTCAAATTCTTTGCACCCATGCCCACGCAGTAAAAGCAAAAAATCAATTGCTGCTTGATTTTGGAATATAGCATGTCTAATGCTGTCTACATCAATTAACAAGTCAGCTATCGCTATGCTGGTAGCATTACTAAACTTGGCCAACCAACAGCCAGGTTTGTTCAGGCTCCTGAGGCCTTGTGCACTTGCAAGCCCAGGAGCCGATGAAGAGGCAGTGATTATCTTGGCAGTGTTCCAGAACTCAGCTGTATCTCTGCAGGCAGAAGTAAAAGCATGTATGCTGTGAGTATGAGAGTGGTGAGTTCAGTTTTGTTGGCTCCATAGTGCAATTGTCATCTTTAGAGAAAAGAGGGTTACTTTCCCCAAAGTAGATGGACCACCTTTAATTGCCATTGGCACTCTGGTCCATGCTCAGTCCGCACAGATTAAGAAAATGCCCTGCGGGAGTTGCATATGTATACTAAAACTCAAGGTTAGTTTTAGTTTGTGATTGAATTACACCGGTGTGAAACACTTGGGTAGCATGGTGTTGTGGCATTGACCCACCAAGCCATAGGGCTATTCCTTGTGCTGAGAAATGTGAAGGTGGTACAGCTATGTGCATTCAAGGTGCCTAAAATCTGCAGTTCCTGTGGGGGTAAAGCAGGGAATTTCCCACGGGGAGACAATGTATCCGGGCAGGCTGAGGAGGCAGGGGTGCTGTTCCATAACTGTGGCAGTTCAGGGGTGGTGAGAAGGACGCCGATCAGACACTTTGTGAATGGCTTCTGAGGCGCAGCAGTGCTAAGGCATAAGGGATCTTGTCCAGTTGCCTTAGCCAGGGTCACCCAGATGTTTTGCTCCAGGGGGTGTATGGGTTGCAGGTATCCTGTTAAATCACAAACAGAAGAGCAGTTACCTCCCCCCTCTTCCTGCTCCCACCCATTACTCCTGCCGACGTAAGTGCGGAGTGGGTACTTGGCACCAGCGCCATTCCCCTGGAACAGTCATAGTAACCACCTTGTTTGCTTCTGCTCCTATCACCTCAAGTGGCGATAAGACCGGGTTTCTGGGGCGTGGTGGGGGGGGGGGTGGATACCATAGCTTGGCACCTGACAAGCAAGACTATGTGGGACTTTGAATGGATAGGGAGGGCAAAACCCACAGAGAAGACTGATCCTATAGTTCCAGTAGGGAGAATATGGGTAGAAGGAGCTGTGTTTTGAGTGCTTAAAGTGAATGGTCTTTCATTTTTCCAGTGTTTGTAACAGTGCAGCTGGAGAATAACTCATCTGAAATGCTGCCTTTTTCAGCCTAGAAATGAAACTCAAGATCCTTTCAGTATAGGAGATAAGATAAAAGTGGATCTTTACTGGAGCTCCAGGGACAGTTCCAGGAAGAATATCCACAAACGCCCACCCCTCCCCCCGGCTGAATACAGTCTTCTAGGTTTTAGGAAATTAGCATCATTGATCAAAAGCACCAATTCAGAGGACAAGTGGGGATGCAATTCCCCCCAGGTCAAGCCCCTTCTCTGGAGCCCCCCCACCCTTGGTACTAGTTGGACTTGTTGACTAAAATGTGTCTTGAAGATCTTGTTGTCAGGCTTGGTTCCCAGGAAGAAGCAAGACAGGAGAGGGGCCTTGTGCCCTCCAGGGCTTGGAGCTCTGCAATGAGTTTGGTCTTTCTGGCTGGGGAAAAACTACTGGCAAGGTCACAAATACAGAAAAGTAAAAAGGCAAAAATCACTTTGGCATCAGAAGCAAAGGTAAAATTAATGTAAAAAGCAAGCTAAGATACATCTGAAAACTTCTCTGCTTTCTTCATCTTCCCCTTATGCAAAGAGGCTTTTGATTTGCAGGATTTTCATTTTATCCAAAGGCATTCATTCCATAGGTGCCAAAACCATCCCACAATGATAAGTGAAATATAGTCAGTAGGGACAATAGGGACTGGCATCCACCGCAAAGGAGAGGAAAGATCATTTCCAGAACACTAGTTTTATTTAACTGTGGTGAAAAGTGGGAGCTGAGTTTTGTTTAGAATTAGCCAGAAGAAGCTCTTAATTATTCTCTGCTGCTGCTGCTCTTATACCTTTTCATAATTACTGTGGCACATTAAGATTGGCTGCTAGCAAACAATGACAAGGCTGTCTAACAAACAATGGCAATTCAAGCAATAATACAATGAGCTATACTGATGCCTTCAGGTATTTCTAGTTTTTTACTCTTCATGTAGCTGTAACTTGCTGTAGTTCTGTGCTTCTTACAAAGTGCTAAAATCCCCTGTTCCCAGCACCTTTAGCCAAAACAAGACTCTCTGAGTACAGATTCAAGGACATATTCATTGCCTTAGGGCTTGAAAATATGTAAACAACTGTGAGATGGGGGGAGCAGGCCTGGGGTGGTTAACATCATCACCTGAGGGTACGATTGGAGAATTAAGGGCCAATATGCTAATGAAACAGAACTTATAAAAGGTGAAGAGCTCGTGACTCGGGGTCCATTTTGGGTGTCGTCCCCGACAGGGGACTTTGTTTGCCTGAATCTACCTTTAAGGCCTCTGCAGGCCTTAAATAAATTGTCTGCTTTTTATACTCCTAATTTGTCTTGGCCTCTGTTTCAGGTAGCCTGTCTTTTAGGCTACAATACAAGCAAAAGTAGAGTTGGTTACAAAAACCGGATGTGCTAGGAAGGCCGGAAGTTGGTATGACAGAGTTAAAAATTGGATGTGCTAGGGAGACCGGAAGTTTTAACCACAGAGTTAAAACTGAAGGTGCTAGGAAGACCGGAAGTTTTGTATCATAGAGTTGAATCGGAGTGTGCTAGGGAGACCGGAAGTTTTAATCACAGAGTTGAAACTGAAGGTGCTAGGAAAACCGGAAGGAGGAAGTGGAGTCAAGCAAGAAAGTTTTCTTCATTCTCTTTTCTTCATTATCTCGTGGACATGCACAACAAGCACAGGACCAAATATGGCAGGGCCTTTGACATGAATTCAGTCGCAGACACAAGCAGTAAGCAGGTCTAGGGTAGGGAATGGGCATGAAAGGGAATGCACAGCAATGGTGGTTTAGCAAGGCAAGACAGGTGAGGTTCATAGATTGCTGGCAGGCGGAAGTGGCCAGGAAAGACTGATTTGACTGGCCTTGCTCTCACCTGCACCATCTCTAATCTGCACCTAAAACACTGGGGCTACCTGCTTTCCTTCCAATGCAGAAGAACTGTCATTTTGGTTCCGGAGCCCAGAAGACAAATGTGGATTGCCTGTCCAAAATTCCATACATGCAAGAATTGATGCCAGGCAAAAGCTGCTGGGACAGACAGGTCTGGCTTCACGTGACCTCCTATGGGCTTCCTCTTCCATGCTCCTGAAACACTGCGGGTATGTGAAGGCCTTGAAGGCTTCCTGAGGGAAGCAGGCAGGGCAAGGCAAGTTGAAGAATTGTCACGAAAAGAAGGGTCTTGAATTCCAGGTGGGGGAGGGGTGAGCAAGGTCCTGCAAGGCAAGTGAGGACTTTGAGGGCAACAGAAGGCAACTGCTGTGTTTACAGGGCAAGGCAAGGCAAGGGGGAGGTAGGCAAGGCAATGAGAGTCCCAGAAGGAGAAGGGAAGGGAAGGCTGGGCCTGGACAAATGGGTGGGGAAGTCAAGGTGGGGATGGCCGAGCAAGTCAGTGCAGGGCAGTGGAGGGATGGAAGAGCGGGAATGGTCACTTAAGTTCATACAACATAACCTGTCAAATTCTTTGCACCCATGCCCACGCAGTAAAAGCAAAAAATCAATTGCTGCTTGATTTTGGAATATAGCATGTCTAATGCTGTCTACATCAATTAACGAGTCAGCTATCGCTATGCTGGTAGCATTACTAAACTTGGCCAACCAACAGCCAGGTTTGTTCAGGCTCCTGAGGCCTTGTGCACTTGCAAGCCCAGGAGCCGATGAAGAGGCAGTGATTATCTTGGCAGTGTTCCAGAACTCAGCTGTATCTCTGCAGGCAGAAGTAAAAGCATGTATGCTGTGAGTATGAGAGTGGTGAGTTCAGTTTTGTTGGCTCCATAGTGCAATTGTCATCTTTAGAGAAAAGAGGGTTACTTTCCCCAAAGTAGATGTATTAGAGTAATATTGTCCTGGTTTCCTTCTGCAATGATGTAGCCAGACTCTCTGCATCCATTTTCAAAGCATGTGGGTTTATTTCTTGAGTAGATGAGGTAGGGAAGTGGGACCGACCACGTGGCGGCTTCTCGCAGCTCCGTGGTGATCCCACATGGTAAGAGGGGAGAGGGAAGTTGCAAGCAGGGAGTGAAAAATGCAGTCTGAGCAAAATTTGCTTTGTTCGCTTAGTTAACAGGTTTCCTGATGAATATGCTAATTTCTACTAACCAATTTAGGAGGAGATACAAGTTCTACGTCATTTGTGTATAGCCTATGAGAGTTCTCAGATTACCATAGCAGCTCCAGGTTTAGATCTTTGCAAAGCTGGTTTTTCCAGTTTGTATTTCAATCAGCTGGTATGCTTATTTTTTCTCTAGCTCAAACTCAGTTTTTAATTCTATTCTTTCTTTTGCTGAGTAATAATATGTAGGAGAGCTTTCTGCTCCTTCTCCAACATCTCCCCCGTTTTGATGAACTACTAAGATATAAGCTTTTTTACACATTGAAGTATACAGGGAATTGCTATTAACACTACAATTATTACTATAAACACAATTAAACTTATTTTAAAGAGTTCCTTTAGCCAAGATATGAAGTTCTAGTCATGAAACAAATTGTTTAGCTAAGATGGGTCATTTACTGTAATTTGGTTGGCTAAATTTCTTAAGTTTTGTAGTTGTTTATGAATGGATACAGTATAATTAGATAATATTATATAATACAATTTTTTAAAAAAAATTTTACAGTTATGTTTATATGGTAATGGAAGAGAATTAATGTTTTAATTAAACAAGTTGTAAGGGGTTTGTTAGGGCTTTGTGTTGTATTAGAGTTTGTAAACTTGGCTAAAGTAATTCAGGCTTTTTTGTCATTGATTTGAATTACAAGTAAAACTTTATTATAACAATTAATACAAAGAAAAAAAATCATAACATATATTCATGTAAATTATAAAGTTCATTTTGTTTTTGGGCTGTCTTTTTTGACAGATTACTTTTTCTTGTTGGTTTTGCTAGCTCAGCTGTGGGTTTTTGCTTCTCGTGTTTTTGTTTTTTCTTTTTTCTTTTTTCTTTTTTTTTTTTTTTTCTTTTTTCTGCGACTGCTTGCTGATGTGACAGGATTTCTCATACTTTTGCTGGAATTTCTTCGAGCTTTGTACCTGTGAAAACAAAAGAAAATGCCTTCTCCCAAGTTACAAGACCTGTATGGTTTTTGTATTTGTTTTGATTTTAAATTTTTAATCAAATTTGGGGGGTTGTATTTCAATTTTGCTTTTTAGGTGGTTAGGAAATATTAGTATATGAAGGGGTCAGGTCCCTCTGGAAAGCTTTTTTGAAAATTACAGACATGCAAAGCTTTATGTCGCTTTCTTTGAGGTGTAACCTGGGATTCTCCCCCTCTCTGTTGATATAAAAGGGTTTGTAAAATTTGGTATATATTTTTTGTATTATTTTTTGATTTGTGGGGGAGTAAGAAATATTGAATGGTCGGGGAGAAGTGGAATTATTTAAGGATATAGGTGATATTTGTAAAGGATACAGAGGAATATTATTAGGTTTGAATTGTTGGAAATTGTCTGTGTTAAAGTATTTGTTATGTTAGACGGTGTTGTCTTTTGTTGTAGGTGGGTCGGTGAGGAGAAAGAAGCGTCAGGTGGTGCTCGGGGCGTGAATGGCTTTGTAGATAGCAGCGGTGGGAGGTCGGTGCTGTTTGGATGGCGGCGAGGAAGTTGGAAAAAGTTTGGTGGGGTGCATGGAAAAGTTGTCGGCGAAGATAGGGGTGCTGGACGGAACCGGATTTTCGACGGTGTTTTGGGATACGGTCGTGGTGTGCTGAACACGGGGTGGATCGTTGCAGAGACGGGATGGCTCGTCTGTGTCGGGATAGGCGGCGGCGGTGGTGCTTCGTTGTCGTGGAGCCGTGGGGGAGGGATGGGTGGTGTCAAGCGGCGAATGCCGCCGGAGGCGGCAGGGGAGGTCGGGACGGGCACGGTGGCTTGT
The DNA here is from genome assembly GCA_036630365.1 of Acanthiza pusilla. Taxonomy (NCBI): domain Eukaryota; kingdom Metazoa; phylum Chordata; class Aves; order Passeriformes; family Acanthizidae; genus Acanthiza; species Acanthiza pusilla. The sequence continues at coordinate 26,050 of JAXCHO010000895.1, forward strand.
GCGGGAATGCGAACGAGAAAACAGGGACTCGTGGAGGAGGAGGGAGGGGCTGCCGCAGGCGGAAGGGGAGTGTTTCTGCGCTGCCCCGGGACGGGGGTTGGGTCGCTCGCCCGCGCCATGGTGGAGCCGTGGACCGCGCCGGCTCCAGCACGGGGAGGCGGCGAAGGGAGTGTCCGTGCCGCCGGAACGGGCAGCAGGACACGCGGGGGGGGGGGAAAGAGGCGCGCTCGGAGGCGGCAGGGGCGGACTGCAGGGGGGGGGAGGGGGGGAGGGAAAGAGGCGCGCTCGGAGGCGGCAGGGGCGGACTGCGGGGGGGGGAGGGGGGGAGGGAAGGGGAAGGGACAGGGGAGCCAGACTCTCTGCATCCATTTTCAAAGCATGTGGGTTTATTTCTTGAGTA
>JAXCHO010000896.1:0-33676 GCA_036630365.1 Acanthiza pusilla
TATAGGATCCATAGGGTCCATAGGATCCATAGGGTCCATAGTGTCTATAGCATCCGTAGGGTTGGTAGGAGATCTATATTATGTATAGGGTCTCCAGGGTGTCTATAGGATCCATAGTGGTTCTATAGGAGCCATAGAGCGTTTCGGGGCCCTATAGGATCTCTAGGGTCTCTCAGGCCTCTATTGGATCCAGCGAGTCCATAGGCTGTCTATAGGATCCATAGGGGCTCTACAGGATCCATGGGGGCTCATAGGGTCCGTAGGGTCTATAGGAGCTCTATAGGATCCATAGGCTCTCTATAGGGTCTCTACAAGGTCCGGAAGGGCTCTATAGGATCCATAGGGTGTATAAGGTCTATAGGATCCATAGGGTCCATAGGAGCTCTATGGGGTCCATAGGGTCTCTGTAGGATCCATGGGGTCTCTATAGGGTCTATAGGGGCTCTGTGGGGCCCATCCTGGGCCCTATAGGATCCATAGTCTCTCCGCAGGGCGGCTCAGAGCCCGGGGGGGTCGTGGCTGTGCTGAGAACTCTCCTGGGTGACTCCACAGAGCCCCCTGGGGCTCTATAGGATCCATAGGGTCCATAGGGGCTCTATAGGATCCATCGGGCCTATAGGATCTATAGGATCCATTGGGTGTCTATAGGATCCAGAGGCTCTATAGGATCGTTAGGGTCCATAGGGTCTATAGCATCCACAGGGTCTCTAGGGGCTCCATAGGATCCATAGGGGCTCTGTAGGATCCATAGGGTCTATAGTGACCATAGGATTGATAGGGTCCATATAGGATCCATAGGGGGTCCATAGGATCCATAGGGTCTCCATAGGATTCATAGGGCCACTATAAGACCCATAGGGTCTATAAGATCCATAGGGGCTCTATAGGATCCATAGGAGCCCTATAGGGTCCGTAGAGTATATAAGGAATCCATAGGGGCTAGAGGATCCATAGGATTCCTATGGAATCCATAGGGTCTATAGGCATGCTATAGGATCCATAGGGTCCCTGTAGGATCCATAGGGTCCCTATAGGATCCATAGCATCTATAGGAATGCTATAGGATCCATATGGTCCATAGCAGTTCTATAGGTTCCACAGAGTCCCTATAGAATCCATAGGATCCCTATAGGGCCCATAGGGTCCATATAGGATCCATAGGGTCTCTATAGGACCCACAGGGTCCCTATGGGATCTATAGGTTCCCTCTCTCCGCAGGGCGGCTCAGAGCCCGGGGGGGTCGTGGCTGTGCTGAGAACTCTCCTGGGAGAGCCCACGGAGCCCCCCGGGGCTCTATAGGGTCCATAGGGACTATATAAGATCCATAGGGGCTCTATAGGATCCATAGGGGCTCTAGGGACTCTATAGGGTCTCTAGGAGATCAAAAGGATCCATAGGCTCGATAGGATCCATAGGATCTCTCTAGGCTCCACAGGGTTCCTATAGGATCCATAGGGTCCATACGCTCTCTATAGGGTCCATAGGGTCTCTATGAGATCCACAGGGTCCCTATAGGATTCATAGGGTATCTCGGCGTTGTATAGGTTCCCTGGGATCCAAAGGGTCCCTATAGGATCCATAGGGTCTCTAGGGAGTCCACAGGGTCCCTATAGGATCCATAGGGTCTATAGGATCTGTAGGCTCCATAGGGGCTCTATAGGATTCATACGATCAGTAAGGGGGGTATAGGATGCATAGGGGTCTCTGTAGCATCCATAGGACCCACAGGGTCCCTATAGGATCCATAGTCTCTCCGCAGGGCGGCTCAGAGCCCAGGGGGGTCGTGGCTGCGCTGAGACTCTATAGGATCCATAGGGGCTCTATAGTATTGATAGGACCCACCCCAGGTTCTGCAGGATCCATAGATCTCTAGAAGCTTTCTGGGATCCATAGGGGCTCTATAGGGTCTCCAGGGGCCCTATAGGACCCATAGTCTCTCCGCAGGGCGGCTCAGAGCCCGGGGGGGTCGTGGCTGTGCTGAGAACTCTCCTGGGAGAGCCCACGGAGCCCCCCGGGGCCATCGCCCCCAGCCCCAGGTGAGGGGGAAGGGGGGGTGGGGGGGATTTGGGGAATTTGGGGAATTTTGGGAAGATTTTGGGGATTTTGGGGGGATTTTTGGGAGATTTTGGGTGAATTTGGGGGTGATTTTGGGGGGATTTGGGGGGATTTTGGGGGGGATTTGGGGGGATTTTGGGAAGATTTTGGGGGGGGTTGGGGGGATTTGGGGCAATTTTGGGAAGATTTTGGGAGATTTGGGGGGATTTTGGGGGAATTTGGGGGGGATTTTGGAGGGAATTGGGGGGATTTTGGGAGGGTTTGGGGAGATTTGGGAAGATTTTGGGGGGGGTTGGGGGGGATTTTGGGAAGATTTGGGATTTTTGGGGGGATTGGGGTGATTTTGGGGGATTTTGGGGCAGGTTTGGGGGATTTGGGGGGGGTTGGGATGATTTGGGGCAATTTTGGGAAGATTTTTGGGAGATTTGGGAAAATTTTGGGGGATTTGGGGGGATTTTGGGAAGATTTTGGGGGATTTGGGGGGGATTTTGGGGGGGATTTTTGGGAGATTTTGGGTGAATTTGGGGGTGATTTTGGGGGGATTTGGGGGGATTTTGGGAAGATTTTGGGGGGGTTGGGGGGGATTTGAGGCAATTTTGGGAAGATTTTGGGAGATTTGGGGTAATTTGGGAGATTTGGGGGGATTTTGGGGGAATTTGGGGGGTTTGTAGGGGATTGGGGCGATTTTCGGAAGATTTGGGGGGATTTGGGGAAGATTTGGGGGGGGTTGGGGGATTTTAGGGAAGATTTGGGATTTTTGGGGGGATTGGGGTGATTTTGGGGGATTTTGGGGCAGGTTTGGGGGATTTGGGGGGGTTGGGATGATTTGGGGCAATTTTGGGAAGATTTTTGGGAGATTTGGGAAAATTTTGGGGGATTTGGGGGGATTTTGGGAAGATTTGGGGGATTTTGGGGCCGGTTTGGGGCAATTTTGGGAAGATTTTGGGGCATTTGGGGGGATTTTGGGGGAATTTGGGGGGGATTTTGGAGGGGATTGGGGGAATTTGGAAAGATTTGGGAAGATTTTGGGGGGGGTTGGGGGGATTTTGGGGGATTTTGGGGCAGGTTTGGGGGATTTGGGGGGGGTTGGGGTGATTTGGGACAATTTTGGGAAGATTTTGGGAGATTTGGGGGGGACTGGGGAGGAATTTGGGGCATTTTGGGGGGATTTTGGGGGGGTTGGGGGAATTTGGGGGGGATTTTGGGGATTTTGGGGGGGGATTGGGGGGTTTTGGGGAGGATTTTGGGAGATTTGGAGTGGTTTTCGGGGGATTTTGGGAAGATTTGGGGTGGTTTGGGGGTGATTTTGGGGGGATTTTGGGGTAGCTTTGGGGCAGGTTTGGGGGGTTTGGGGCGATTTTGTGGCATTTTTTAGGGTGAATTTGGGGGATTTTGGGGCGTTTCAGGGTGATTTTGGGGCGATTCGGGGAAGATTTTGGAGAATTTGGGGGGGGTTGGGGGGGATTGGGGTGATTTTGGGTTGGTTTTGGGGGATTTTGGGGGGTTTGGGACGATTTTGGGTTGGTTTTGGGGGGTCCTAGGGGGGTTTGGGGGGGTCCTAGGGGAATTTGAGGGGTCTCGGGGAGTTTTGGGGGGATCTGGGGGGGATTTGGGGGTCTTTGGGGTGGTCTGGGGGGTTTCAGGGGGCTTTGAGGGGACCTGGGGGGGGATTTGGGGGTCGTGGGGGTGGTTTGGGGGTGTCCAGGGCGGTCCAGGGTCAGTTTGGGGGGTCCCATGGGGGTCTGGGGGAAGTTTGGGGGTGCCCCTGCAGGGTCCAGGGGTGGTTTGGGGGTCCCAGGGGCAGTTTTGGGGTGTCCTGGGGGGTCTGAGGGCAGTTTGGGGGGGGTCCAGGTGGGTCCAGGGTCAGTTTGGGGGTCCCGGGGGCAGTTTTGGGGTGCCCTGGTGGGTTTGGGGGCAATTTTGGGGGTCCCGGGGTGTCATGGGGCATTTTGGGGCTCTGGGGTCAGTTTGGGGGGGGTCCAGGTGGGTCCAGGGTCAGTTTGGGGGTCCCAGGGGCAGTTTTGGGGTGTCCTGGGGGGTCTGAGGGCAGTTTGGGGGGGTCCAGGTGGGTCCAGGGTCAGTTTGGGGGTCCCGGGGGCAGTTTGGGGGTGCCCCGGTGGGTTTGGGACGGTTTGGGGGTCCTGGGGTGTCATGGGGCATTTTGGGGGTCTGGGGTCAGTTTGGGGGGGGTCCAGGTGGGTCTGGGGGTGGTTTGGGGGTCCCAGGGGCAGTTTTGGGGTGTCCTGGGGGGTCTGAGGGCAGTTTGGGGGGGGTCCAGGTGGGTCCAGGGTCAGTTTGGGGGTCCCGGGGGCAGTTTGGGGGTGCCCCGGTGGGTTTGGGACGGTTTGGGGGTCCTGGGGGGGTCCTGGGTCGGTTTGGGGGTGCCCCTGCAGGATCCAGGGGCGGTTTGGGGGTCCTGGTGGGTTTGGGGGCAACTTTGGGGGTCCCGGGGTGTCATGGGGCATTTTGGGGGTCTGGGGTCAGTTTGGGGGTGCTCTGAGGGGCTCTCGGGGGTCTGGGGGGGTCCCAGGGGCAGTTTTGGGGTGCCCTGACCCCCCGATGTCCCTCCCCCCAGTGGCCTGGCCAGCATCGCCCGAACCCTGAGCGTCCAGCGGCGCCACTGGGGCTGCCTGCAGAGCCTCGGTGAGGGGCACCCCAAAACTGGGGGGGACACCCCAAAATCTGGGGGGAGACCCCGAAACCTGGGGGGGATACACCAAAATCTGGGGGGAGACCCCAAAACTGGGGGGGGACACACCAAAATCTGGGGGGAGACCCCAAAACTGGGGGGGGACACACCAAAATCTGGGGGGAGACCCCAAAACTGGGGGGGGACACACCAAAATCTGGGGGGAGACCCCAAAACTGGGGGGGGGGGGACACACCAAAATCTGGGGGGAGACCCCAAAACTGGGGGGGGGCACACCAAAATCTGGGGGGAGACCCCAAAACTGGGGGGGGACACACCAAAATCTGGGGGGAGACCCCAAAACTGGGGGGGGGGGACACACCAAAATCTGGGGGGAGACCCCAAAACTGGGGGGGGGCACACCAAAATCTGGGGGGAGACCCCAAAACTGGGGGGGGACACACCAAAATCTGGGGGGAGACCCCAAAACTGGGGGGAGGGACACACCAAAATCTGGGGGGGGACCCCAAAACTGGGGGGGGGCACTCCAAAATCTGGGGGGAGACCCCAAAACTGGGGGGGGACTTACCAAAATCTGGGGGGAGACCCCAAAACTGGGGGGGGACACACCAAAATCTGGGGAGATACCCCGAAACCTGGGGGGGGACACCCCAAATCTGGGAGGGGGACACCGAAATTTGGGGGGAGACACCTTGAAACCGGGGGAGGCATCTCAAAATCCCCAAACCTGAGGGAGACACCCCAAAACCTGGGGGGACACCGAAATTTGGGGAGGGACACCCCAAAATCCCCAAATTTGGGGGGGACAGCCTGAAACCTGGGGGGGAACACCCCAAAATATGTGGAGACGCCCCAAAATCTGGGTGGGACACACCAAAATCTGGGGGAAACTGCAAAATTTGGGGAGGGACACCCCAAAATCCCAGCAAGGGACACCCCAAAATCTGGGGGGACACACCGAAATTTGGGGAGGGACACCAGAATTTGGGGGGGACACCCTAAAATCTGGGGGGAGACCCCAAAATCCCAGCGGGGGACACCCCGAAACCTGGGGGGGAACATCCCAAAATCCCCAAAACCTGGGGGGGACAATCCAAAATCCCCAAATTTGGGGGTGGGACAGCCCAAAACCTGGGGGGACACACCGAAATTTGGGGGGAAACACCCCAAAATGGGGAGAAGGACGCCCCAAAATCCCCAAATCTGGTGGGGCACCTGAAAACTTGGGGGGAACACTGCAAAACCGGGGGGAGGGACACCCCGAAATCCCCAAATCTGGGGGGGACATCCCAAAACCTTGGGGGGACACCCCAAAATCCCCAAAACCTTGGGGGGACAATCCAAAATCCCCAAATTCGGGAGGGGACAGCCTGAAACCTGGGGAGGGACACCCCAAAACCTGGAGGGGACACCCCAAAGTTCCCAAACTGGGGGAGGACACGCCAAAACCTGGGGAGGGCTCCCCAAAACCTGTGGGGGGACACACCGAAATTTGGGGAGGGATACTCCAAAATTCTTAAAACCTGGGGGGCACCCCTAAACTTGGGGGGGACACCTCAAAACCCCAGCAAGGGACACCCCAAAATCCCCAAAAGTGGGGGGGGGGCCCCAAAAGCAAGGGGAGGGACAGCCCGAAGTCCCCAAATCAGGAGGGGACACCCCAAAACCCCAGCAGGGGGCCCTTTGAAACGCCCAAAAATTGAGGGCAGGCTTTGGAGCACACGGTAGGCCTCATTGTTAAGGCACCATTTTGGTTGCTAGGGCATCTTAGTGGTTGTTGGGCAGCCATCTTGGTTGCTAGGCTGCCATCTTGGTTGCTAGGCTGCCATCTTGGTTGCTAGGTTGCCATCATGGTTACTAGGCCGCCATACTGACTGGTCACCATCTTGGTTGCTAGGCTGCCATCTTGGTTGCTAGGTTGCCATCTTGACTGGCTGCCATCTTGGTTGCTAGGCTGCCATCTTGGTTGCTAGGCTGCCATACTGATTGGTCACTGTCTTGGTTGCTAGGCAACCATCTTGGTTACTAGGCTGCCATATTGGCTGCCAGGCCGCCATCTTAGTTTCTAGCCTGCCATATTGACACACTGCCATCTTGGTTGCTAGGCTGCTATCTTGGTTGCTAGGTTGCCATCTTGGCTGGTTGCCATCTTGGTTGCTAGGTGGCCATCTTGGTTGCTAGGCTGCCATACTGATTGGTCACTGTCTTGGTTACTAGGCTGCCATATTGGCTGCCAGGCCGCCATCTTAGTTTCTAGCCTGCCATATTGACACACTGCCATCTTGGTTGCTAGGCTGCCATCTTGGTTGCTAGGCTGCCATACTGATTGGTCACTGTCTTGGTTGCTAGGCAACCATCTTGGTTACTAGGCTGCCATATTGGCTGCCAGGCCGCCATCTTAGTTTCTAGCCTGCCATATTGACACACTGCCATCTTGGTTGCTAGGCTGCCATCTTGGTGGCTTCCATCTTTGTTCCTAGGCCACAATATTGACAGAGTGTCCTCTTGATTTCTAGGTCGCCATATTGGCTGGCTGATACCTTGGTTGCTAGGCCGCCATATTGACAGATTGCTCTCGTGGTTATGAGGCTGCCATATTGGCAGGTCACCATCTTGGTTCCTGGGCCATTATATTGGTTGCTAGGCCACCATATAGACATGCTGCCATCTTGGTTGCTAGGTTACCATATTGGTCACTAGGTTGCCATACTGATTGGTCACCGTCTTGGTTGCTAGGCTGCCATCTTGGTTGCTAGGCTGCCATCTTGGTTGCTAGGTTGCCATCTTGGTTGCTAGGTTGCCATCTTGGCTGGCTGCCATCTTGGTTGCTAGGCGGCCATCTTGGTTGCTAGGCTGCCATAGTGACTGGTCATCATCTTGGTTGCTAGGCTGCCATCTTGGTTGCTAGGTTGCCATCTTGGTTGCTAGGCTGCCATCTTGGTTGCTAGGTTGCCATCTTGGCTGGCTGCCATCTTGGTTGCTAGGTCACCATCTTGGTTCCTAGGCCGTTATATTGGTTGCTAGGCCACCATATAGACATGCTGCCATCTTGGTTGCTAGGTCACCATCTTTGCTGGTCACCATCCTGATTGCTAGGCTGCTATATTGGCTGGCCACCATCTTGGTTGCTAGGTTGCCATCTTAACATGCCACCACCTTGGTTGCTAGGCCGCCATATTGACAGGCTGCCATTTTGGTTGCTAGGCCACCATCTTTGTTGCTAGGCTGCCATATTGTTTCCTAGGCTGCCATACTGGTTGCTAGGCTGTCATCTTGGATGGCTGCCATCTTGGTTACTAGGCTACCATCTTGGTTCTTAGGCTGCCATGTTGATGTGCTGCCATCTTGGTTGCTAGGCTGCAATCTTGGTTGCTAGGCCACCATCTTGGTTGCTAGGCTGCCATCTTGGTTGCTAGCCTGCCATATTGCCTGGTCACCATCTTGGTTGCTAGGTTGCCATCTTGGTTTCTCGTTTGCCATCTTGACTGGCTGCCATCTTGTTTGCTAGGCCACCATATTGACTGGCTGCCATTTTGGTTGCTAGGCTGCCATATTGACAGGTCGCGATCTTGGTTGCTAGGCCACTATCTTGGCTGGTCACTATCTTGGTTGCTAGGCCGCCATCTTGGTTGGCCGCCATCTTGGTTGCTAGGCCGCAATATTGACATGCTGTTCTTTTGGTTGCTAGGCCGCCGTCATGCCAGGTTGCTCTCTTGGTTGCTAGGCTGCCATGTTGACAGACTGCCGTATTGGTTGCTAGGCCGCCATCTTGGCTGCTCACCATCTTGGTTGCTAGGTTACCATCTTGGTTGCTAGACTGCCATCTTGACTGGCTGCCATCTTGGTTGCCAGGCAGACATGTTAGTTGCTAGGCTGCCTTATTGGCTGGTTGCCGTCTTGGTTGCTAGGCCGCCATCTTAGCAAGTCACCATCTTGGTTGCTAGGCCGCAATATTGATGGACTGCCATCTTGGTTGCTAGGCTGCCATATTGGCTGGCCACCATATTGGTTTCTAGGCTGCCATCTTAGTTGCTAGGCTGCCATATTGACACACTGCCTCTTGGTTGTTAGGCTGCCAGCTTGGCTGGCTGCCATCTTGGTTGCTAAACCACAATATTGACAGACTGCCTTCTTGGTTGCTAGACCGCCAGCTTGGCTGGCTGCCATCTTGGTTGCTAGGCTGCAATCTTGGTTGCTAGGTTGCCATATTGGCTGGCCGCCACCTTGGTTCCTAGGCTGCCATCTTGGTTGCTAGGCCATCATATTGGTTGCTAGGCCACCATCTTAGTTTCTAGGCTGCCATATTGACACACTGCCATCTTGGTAGCTAGGCTGCCATATTGACTGGCTGCCATCTTGGTTGCTAAACCACAATATTGACAGACTGCCCTCTTGGTTGCTAGACCGCCATATTGGTTGCTAGGTTGCTGTATTGAGTGGCTGCCATCTTGACTGGTTGCTGTCTTGGTTCCTAGGCTGCCACATTGGTTGCTAGGCCACCATCTTGGCTGGTTGCCCTCTTGGTTGCTAGGCCGCCATCTTCTTAGGTCGCCATCTTGACAGAATGCCGTCCTGGTTGCTAGGCCGCCATCTTGGCAGGCCACCATCTTGGTTGCTGGGCCGCCATATTGGCTGGCTGCCATCTTGGTTGTTAGGGCGCCATCTTGGGTGGCCGCCATCTTGGTTTACTAGGCTGCCATCTTGACAGGCTGCCATCTTGGTTGCTAGACTGCCATCTTGTTAGGCCGCCATCTTGACAGAATGCCGTCCTGGTTACTAGGCCGCCATCTTGGCTGGCCGCTGTCTTGGTTGCTAGGCTCCCATCTTGGTTACTAGCTCACCATGTTGGCTGGCCACCATTTTGTTTGCTAGGCTGCCATCTTTGGTACTAGGCCGCCACATTGGCTGGTTGCCGTCTTGGTTGCTAAACCACGATATTGACAGGCTGCTCTCTTGGTTGCTAGGCTGCCATCTTGGTTGCTAGGTTGCTGTATTGAGTGGCTGCCATCTTGACTGGTTGCTATCTTGGTTCCTAGGCCACCATCTTGGTTGCTACGCTGCCATATTGTTTGGCCACCATCTTGACTGGCTGCCATCTTGGTTGCTAGGCCACATTATTGGCAGACTGCCCTCTTGGTTGCTTGGCTGCCATTGTGGCAGGTCACCATCTTGGTTGCTAGGCCACCATATTGACTGGCTGCCATCTTGGTTGTTAGGCCGCCATCTTGGGGGGCCGCCATCTTGGTTTACTAGGCTGCCATCTTGACAGGCCACCATCTTGGTTGCTAGACCGCCATCTTGTTAGGCCGCCATCTTGACAGAATGCCGTCCTGGTTACTAGGCCGCCATCTTGGCTGGCTGCTGTCTTGGTTGCTAGGCTCCCATCTTGGTTACTAGCCCACCATATTGGCTGGCCACCATTTTGTTTGCTAGGCTGCCATCTTTGGTACTAGGCTGCCACATTGGCTGGTTGCCGTCTTGGTTGCTAAACCACGATATTGACAGGCTGCTCTCCTGGTTGCTAGGCCACCATCTTGGTTGCTAGGTTGCTGTATTGAGTGGCTGCCATCTTGACTGGTTGCTATCTTGGTTGCTAGGTCGCCATATTGACTGGTTGCCATCTTGGTTGCTGGGCCGCCATCTTTGTTGCTAGGCTGCCATATTGATGGGTCGCCATCTTGACTGGTTGCCATCTTGGTTGCTAGGCCACAGTATTAGCACACTGCCCTCTTGGTTGCTTGGCTGCCATCTTGGCAGGTCACCATCTTGGTTGCTAGGCCGCTGTATTGACTGGCTGCCATCTTGGTTGCTAGGGCACCATCTTAGTTGCTAGGCCGCCATCTTGACAGGCTGCCATCTTTGCTGGTCACCATTGTGGTTGCTAGGTCGCCGTATTGACTGGCTGCCATCTTGGTTCCTAGGGTGCCATCTTGGTTGCTAGGCCGCCATCTTGACACACTATCATCTGGATTGCTAGGTCTCCATGTTGGTTGCTAGGCCACCATATTGATTGGCCTCCATCTTGGTGACTGCCATCTTGGTTGCTAGGCCACCATATTGACTGGCCGCCATCTTGGTTGCTAGGCCGCCATCTTGGTTGCTAGGCCGCCATCTTGACGCACTATCATCTGGATTGCTAGGTCACCATATTGGTTGCTAGGCCACCATATTGATTGGCCTCCATCTTGGTGGCTGCCATCTTGGTTGCTAGGCCACAATATTGACAGACTGCCATCTTTGTTGCTAGGTTGCCATATTGATTGGTTGCCATCTTAGTTGCTAGGCTGCAATCTTGGTTGGCTGCTCTCTTGGTTGCTAGGCCACCATATTGACTGGCCGCCATCTTGGTTGCTAGGCTGCCATCTTGGTTGGCGCCATCTTGGTTGCTAGGCTGCCATCTTGGTTGGCGCCATCTTGGTTGCTAGGTCGCCATCTTGACACACTATTATCTGGATTGCTAGGCCACCGTATTGGTTGCTAGGCCGCCATCTTTGCTGGTCACCGTCGTGGTTGCTCGGTCGCTGTATTGACTGGCTGCCATCTTGGTTGCTAGGCTGCCATCTTGGTTGCTAGGTTGCTGTATTGAGTGGCTGCCATCTTGACTGGTTTCTAGGCTGCCATATTGGCTGCTCGGCCACCGTATTGAATCACCGCCATCTTGGTTGCTAGGCCACTGTCTTGGCTGGCCGCCACTTTGGTTGCTAGGCTGCCATCTTGGTTGTTAGGCCACCATACTGACTGGCTGCCATTTTGGTTGCTAGGCTGCAGTCTTGGTTGCTAGGTTGCCATATTGACAGACTGCTCTCTTGGTTGCTAGGCTGCCATCTTAGCAAGTCACCATCTTGGTTGCTAGGCCGCCATCTTAGCAAGTCACCATCTTGGTTGCTAGGCCGCCATCTTGGCAGACTGCCATCCTGGTTATTAGGCCGCGCTATTGACAGGCCGCCATCTTGGTTGACTAGGCTGCCATCATTGTTGCTAGGCTGCCATATTGATTGGCCACCATCTTGACTGGCTGCCATCTTGGTTGCTAGGCCGCAGTATTGGCAGACTGCCCTCGTGGTTGCTTGGCCGCCATCTTGGCAGGTCACCATCTTGGTTGCTAGGCCACCATATTGACTGGCTGCCATCTTGGTTGCTAGGGCACCATCTTGGTTCCTAGGCCACCATCTTAGTTGCTAGGCTGCCATCTTGACTGGCCGCCATCTTGGTTGTTAGGCGGCCATCTTGACAGACAGCCATCTTTGCTGGTCACCATCGTGGTTGCTAGGTCGCCGTATTGACTGGCTGCCATCTTGGTTCCTAGGGTGCCATCTTGGTGGTTTCCATCTTGGTTGCTAGGTCCCTGTATTGAGTGGCCGCCATCTTGACTGGTTGCTATCTTGGTTTCTAGGCTGCCATATTGGCTGCTAGGCCACCATCTTGACTCACTGCCATCTTAGTCACTAGGCCACCACATTGGCTGGTCACCATCTTGGTTGTTAGGCTGCCATCTTGGTTGCTAGGCCGCCATATTGGCAGACCAGCATCTTGGTTGCTAGGCTGCCATCTTGGCTGGTTGCCATCTTGGTTGCTAAGCCACAATATTGACAGACTGCCCTCTTGGTTGCTAAGCTGCCATATTGGTTGCTAGGCCACCATCTTGGTTGCTAGGCCACCATCTTGGTTGCTAGGTTACCATCTTGGTTGCTAGACTGCCATCTTGACTGGCTGCCATCTTGGTTGCCAGGCAGACATGTTAGTTGCTAGGCTGCCTTATTGGCTGGTTGCCGTCTTGGTTGCTAGGCCGCCATCTTAGCAAGTCACCATCTTGGTTGCTAGGCTGCAATCTTGGCAGGCTGCCATCTTGGTTGCTAGGCCGCAATATTGATGGACTGCCATCTTGGTTGCTAGGCTGCCATATTGGCTGGCCACCATATTGGTTTCTAGGCTGCCATCTTAGTTGCTAGGCTGCCATATTGACACACTGCCTCTTGGTTGTTAGGCTGCCAGCTTGGCTGGCCGCCATCTTGGTTGCTAAACCACAATATTGACAGACTGCCCTCTTGGTTGCTAGACCGCCAGCTTGGCTGGCCGCCATCTTGGTTGCTAGGCTGCAATCTTGGTCGCTAGGTTGCCATATTGGCTGGCCGCCACCTTGGTTCCTAGGTTGCCATCTTGGTTGCTAGGCCATCATATTGGTTGCTAGGCCACCATCTTAGTTTCTAGGCTGCCATATTGACACACTGCCATCTTGGTAGCTAGGCTGCCGTATTGACTGGCTGCCATCTTGGTTGCTAAACCACAATATTGACAGACTGCCCTCTTGGTTGCTAGACCGCCATCTTGGTTGCTAGGTTGCTGTATTGAGTGGCTGCCATCTTGACTGGTTGCTGTCTTGGTTCCTAGGCTGCCACATTGGTTGCTAGGCCACCATCTTGGCTGGCTGCCGTCTTGGTTGCTAGGCCACCATCTTCTTAGGCCGCCATCTTGACAGAATGCCGTCCTGGTTGCTGGGCCGCCATCTTGGCGGGTCACCATCTTGGTTGCTGGGCCGCCATATTGGCTGGCTGCCATCTTGGTTGCTAAGCCGCAATATTGACAGAATACTCTCTTGGTTGCTAGCCGCCATCTTGGTTGCTAGGCCACGATGTTTGCTGGTCACCATCTTGGTTGCTAGGCTGCCATCTTGGTTGGCCTCCATCTTGGTTGGTAGGCTGCCGTCTTGACACACTGTCATCTGGATTGCTAGGCTGACATCTTGTTTCCTAGGCTGCCATCTTGATTGCTATACCACCATGTTGGCTGGTTGCCATCTTGGTTGCTAAGCCACAATATTGACAGGCTGCCCTCTTGGTTGCTAGACCGCCATCTTGTTAGGCCGCCATCTTGACAGAATGCCGTCCTGGTTACTAGGCCGCCATCTTGGCTGGCCGCTGTCTTGGTTGCTAGGCTCCCATCTTGGTTACTAGCTCACCATATTGGCTGGCCACCGTTTTGGTTGCTAGGCTGCCATCTTTGGTACTAGGCCGCCACATTGGCTGGTTGCCGTCTTGGTTGCTAAACCACGATATTGACAGGCTGCTCTCTTGGTTGCTAGGCCACCATCTTGGTTGCTAGGTTGCTGTATTGAGTGGCTGCCATCTTGACTGGTTGCTATCTTGGTTCCTAGGCCACCATCTTGGTTGCTAGGCTGCCATATTGATGGGTCGCCATCTTGACTGGCTGCCATCTTGGTTGCTAGGCCACAGTATTGGCAGACTGCCCTCTTGGTTGCTTGGCTCCCATTGTGGCAGGTCACCATCTTGGTTGCTAGGCCACCATATTGACTGGCTGCCATCTTGGTTGCTAGACCGCCATCTTGGGGGGGCGCCATCTTGGTTTACTAGGCTGCCATCTTGACAGGCCACCATCTTGGTTGCTAGACCGTCATCTTGTTAGGCCGCCATCTTGACAGAATGCCGTCCTGGTTACTAGGCCGCCATCTTGGCTGGCCGCTGTCTTGGTTGCTAGGCTCCCATCTTGGTTACTAGCTCACCATATTGGCTGGCCACCATTTTGGTTGCTAGGCTGCTATCTTTGGTACTAGGCCGCCACATTGGCTGGTTGCCGTCTTGGTTGCTAAACCACGATATTGACAGGCTGCTCTCTTGGTTGCTAGGCCACCATCTTGGTTGCTAGGTTGCTGTATTGAGTGGCTGCCATCTTGACTGGTTGCTATCTTGGTTCCTAGGCCACCATCTTGGTTGCTAGGCTGCCATATTGATGGGTCGCCATCTTGACTGGTTGCCATCTTGGTTGCTAGGCCACAGTATTGGCAGACTGCCCTCTTGGTTGCTTGGCTGCCATCTTGGCAGGTCACCATCTTGGTTGCTAGGCCGCTGTATTGACTGGCTGCCATCTTGGTTGCTAGGGCACCATCTTAGTTGCTAGGCCGCCATCTTGACAGGCTGCCATCTTTGCTGGTCGCCATTGTGGTTGCTAGGTCGCCGTAGTGACTGGCTGCCATCCTGGTTCCTAGGCCGCCATCTTGGTTGGTAGGTCACCATCTTGACACACTATCATCTGGATTGCTAGGTCACCATATTGGTTGCTAGGCCACCATATTGATTGGCCTCCATCTTGGTGGCTGCCATCTTGGTTGCTAGGCCACAATATTGACAGACTGCCATCTTTGTTGCTAGGTTGCCATATTGATTGGTGCCATCTTAGTTGCTAGGCTGCAATCTTGGTTGGCTGCTCTCTTGGTTGCTAGGCCACCATATTGACTGGCCGCCATCTTGGTTGCTAGGCTGCCATCTTGGTTGGCGCCATCTTGGTTGCTAGGCTGCCATCTTGGTTGACGCCATCTTGGTTGCTAGGTCGCCATCTTGACACACTATTATCTGGATTGCTAGGCCACCGTATTGGTTGCTAGGCCGCCATCTTTGCTGGTCACCGTTGTGGTTGCTAGGTCGCTGTATTGACTGGCTGCCATCTTGGTTGCTAGGCTGCCATCTTGGTTGCTAGGCTGCCATCTTGGTTGCTAGGTTGCTGTATTGAGTGGCTGCCATCTTGACTGGTTTCTAGGCTGCCATATTGGCTGCTCGGCCACCGTATTGAATCACCGCCATCTTGGTTGCTAGGCCACTGTCTTGGCTGGCCGCCACTTTGGTTGCTAGGCTGCCATCTTGGTTGTTAGGCCACCATACTGACTGGCTGCCATTTTGGTTGCTAGGCTGCAGTCTTGGTTGCTAGGCTGCCATATTGACAGACTGCTCTCTTGGTTGCTAGGCTGCCATCTTAGCAAGTCACCATCTTGGTTGCTAGGCCGCCATCTTGGCAGACTGCCATCCTGGTTATTAGGCCGCGCTATTGACAGGCCGCCATCTTGGTTGACTAGGCTGCCATCATTGTTGCTAGGCTGCCATATTGATTGGCCACCATCTTGACTGGCTGCCATCTTGGTTGCTAGGCCGCAGTATTGGCAGACTGCCCTCGTGGTTGCTTGGCCGCCATCTTGGCAGGTCACCATCTTGGTTGCTAGGCCACCATATTGACTGGCTGCCATCTTGGTTGCTAGGGCACCATCTTGGTTCCTAGGCCACCATCTTAGTTGCTAGGCTGCCATCTTGACTGGCCGCCATCTTGGTTGTTAGGCTGCCATCTTGACAGGCTGCCATCTTTGCTGGTCACCATCGTGGTTGCTAGGTCGCCGTATTGACTGGCTGCCATCTTGGTTCCTAGGGTGCCATCTTGGTGGTTTCCATCTTGGTTGCTAGGTCGCTGTATTGAGTGGCCGCCATCTTGACTGGTTTCTATCTTGGTTTCTAGGCTGCCACATTGGCTGCTAGGCCACCATCTTGACTCACTGCCATCTTAGTCGCTAGGCCACCACATTGGCTGGTCACCATCTTGGTTGCTAGGCTGCCATCTTGGTTGCTAGGCCGCCATATTGGCAGACCACCATCTTGGTTGCTAGGCTGCCATCTTGGCTGGCTGCCATCTTGGTTGCTAAGCCGCAATATTGACAGACTGCCCTCTTGGTTGCTAAGCTGCCATCTTGGTTGCTAGGCCACCATCTTGGTTGCTAGGCCACCATCTTGGTTCCTAAGCCACCATCTTGGTTGCTAGGCCACCATCTTGGTTCCTAGGCCACCATCTTGGTTCCTAGGCCACCATCTTGGTTGCTAGGCCGCCATCTTGTTTCCCCTCAGAGATCCCCAAAATCCCGTCAGGGTCCCCCAAACCCCCTCAGGAACCCCCAAACCCCCTTGGGAACCCCCAGACCCCCTCAGGAACCCCCAAACCTTCTCAGGGACCCCCCCAAACCCCCTCAAGATCCCCCAACACCCCCTTGGGAACCCCCAAACCCCCTCGGGAACCCCCGAACCCCCTCGGGGATCCCCAGACCACCTCGGGGACCCCCCGAACCCCCTCGGGGATCCCCAGAATCTCCTCAGGACCGTTTTGGGTGCCCCCCCTTGCACAGAGAGTGAGGAAGAGGAGGAAGAAGAGGATGAAGAGGAGGAGGAGGAGGAGGAAGAAGCAGAAGGAGAAGCAGAGGAGGATGAAGATGATGAAGATGAGGATGAGGAGAAGGAGGAGGAGCCGGGGGGGGATGGGAACCCCCCGGAGACCCTCCCAGACACCCCCCCGGAGGCACCTGGGAGAGCCAGGGTGGGGCTGGTGTACGACCCCCGCATGGAGGAGCACAGGAACACCTGGGACAGGTGAGGGACACAGGAACACCTGGGACAGGTGAGGGACATGGGGACAGGTGAGGGACACCTCGGGACAGGTGAGGAGAGCTGGGGACACCTGGGACAGGTGAGGGGGGGCTGGGACAGGTCAGGGACACAGGGACACCTGAGACTGGTGAGGGACACAGGGACAGGTGAGGGAGGACATCTTGGACAGGTGAGGGACACAGGGACAGGTGAGGGACACAGGTGAGGGAGGAGCACAGGAACACCTGGGACAGGTGAGGGACACAGGAACACCTGGGACAGGTGAGGGACACAGGAACACCTGGGACAGGTGAGGGAGGAGCACAGGAACACGTGGGACAGGTGAGGGACACAGGGGCAGGTGGGGGGGGTGGGACAGGTGAGGGACACAGGGACACCTGGGACAAGTGAGGGACACAGGAACACCTGGGACAGGTGAGGGACACAGGAACACCTGGGACAGGTGAGGGACACAGGAACACCTGGGACAGGTGAGGGACACAGGAACACCTGGGACAGGTGAGGGACACAGAGACACCTGGGACAGGTGAGGGACACAGAGACACCTGGGACAGGTGAGGGACACAGGAACACCTGGGACAGGTGAGGGACACAGAGACACCTGGGACAGGTGAGGGACACAGGAACACCTGGGACAGGTGAGGGACACAGGAACACCTGGGACAGGTGAGGGACACAGGAACACCTGGGACAGGTGAGGGGGGGTGGGGACACCTGGGACAGGTGAGGGGCACCTGGGACAGGTGAGGGGGGGGCTGGGACAGGTGAGGGACACAGGGACAGGTGAGGGACACAGGGACAGGTGAGGGACATGGACAGGTGAGGGACACCTGGGACAGGTGAGGGACACAGGGACAGGTGAGGGACACAGAGACACCTGGGACAGGTGAGGGACACAGGGACACAGGGACAGGTCAGGGACACAGGGACACCTGGGACAGGTGAGGGACACAGGGACAGGTGAGGGACAGGGACACCTGGGACAGTTTTTTTGGATTATTTTCGGGTGGTTTTGGGGCAGTTTTTTGGGTGGTTTTGGGATGATTTTGGGGCATTTTTTTAGGGTGTTTTTTGGGCATTTTTTAGGGTGTTTTTGGGGCGGTTTTGGCTGATTTAGGAGTGATTTTGGGTCGGTTTAGAGGATGATTTTGGGGCAGGTTTTGGGTTGATTTTGGGGCAGTTTTTGGGGTGATTTCAAGGCAGTTTTTGGGGTGATTTGGGGTGATTTTGGATCGTTTCACAGCCAGCACCCCGAGTCCCCGCAGCGCCTGTCCCGCGTGATTTTGGGTTTATTTTGCGGTTATTTTGGGGCAGTTTTTAGGATAATTTTGGGATAATTTTAGGATAATTTTAGGGTGTTTTCCAGCCAGCACCCCGAGTCCCCACAACGCCTGTCCCGCGTGATTTTGGGGTGATTTTGGGGCGATTTTGGGGCAGTTTTTGGGATAATTTTGGGATAATTTCAGGATGATTTTGGGATGATTTTGGGATAATTTCAGGATAATTTTAGGATAATTTCAGGATAATTTCAGGATAATTTTGGGGTGTTTTTGGGGTGTTTTCCAGCCAGCACCCCGAGTCCCCGCAGCGCCTGTCCCACGTGCTTTTGGGGCAGTTTTTGGGATAATTTCAGGATAATTTCAGGATAATTTTGTGATAATTTTGGGGTGATTTTGGCTGATTTTGGCTCGCAGCCAGCACCCCGAGTCCCCGCAGCGCCTGTCCTGCGTCATTTTGGGGCAGTTTTTTGTATAATTTCAGGATAATTTTAGGATAATTTCAGGGTAATTTCAGGGTAATTTCAGGATAATTTCAGGATAATTTTAGGATAATTTTGGGATAATTTCAGGATAATTTTGGGATAATTTCAGGATAATTTTGGTATAATTTTAGAATAATTTCAGGATAATTTTGGGATAATTTCAGGGTAATTTCAGGATAATTTCAGGATAATTTCAGGATAATTTTGGGATAATTTCAGGATAATTTTGGTATAATTTTAGAATAATTTCAGGATAATTTTGGGATAATTTCAGAATAATTTCAGGATAATTTTGGGATAATTTCAGGGTGATTTCAGGATAATTTTGGGGTGTTTTTGGGGTGTTTTCCAGCCAGCACCCCGAGTCCCCGCAGTGCCTGTCCCGCGTGATTCTGGGATAATTTTACGGCAGTTTTTGGGGTGATTTCAGGATAATTTCAGGATAATTTTGGGATGATTTTGTGATAATTTTGGGGTGATTTTGGATGATTTTGGCTCGCAGCCAGCACCCCGAGTCCCCACAGCGCCTGTCCTGCGTCATTTTGGGGCAGTTTTTTGTATAATTTCAGGATAATTTTAGGATAATTTCAGGGTAATTTCAGGATAATTTTGGGGTGTTTTTGGGGTGTTTTCCAGCCAGCACCCCGAGTCCCCGCAGCGCCTGTCCCGCGTGATTTTGGGGTTATTTTGCGGTTATTTTGGGGCAGTTTTTGGGATAATTTCAGGGCGGTTTTTAGGATAATTTTAGGATAATTTCGGGGTAATTTCAGGATAATTTCAGGATAATTTCAGGATAATTTCAGGATAATTTTGGGGTGTTTTTGGGGTGTTTTCCAGCCAGCACCCCGAGTCCCCGCAGCGCCTGTCCTGTGTCATTTTGGGGCAGTTTTTTGTATAATTTCAGGATAATTTTAGGATAATTTCAGGATAATTTCAGGATAATTTCGGGATAATTTTGGGATAATTTCAGGATAATTTTGGGATAATTTTGGGATAATTTTGGGATAATTTTGGAATAATTTCAGGATAATTTTGGGATAATTTCAGGATAATTTTGGTATAATTTCAGGGTAATTTCAGGATAATTTTGGGATAATTTCAGGGTAATTTCAGGATAATTTTGGGATAATTTCAGGGTAATTTCAGGATAATTTTAGAATAATTTCAGGATAATTTTGGGGTAATTTCAGGGTAATTTCAGGATAATTTTGGGGTGTTTTTGGGGTGTTTTCCAGCCAGCACCCCGAGTCCCCGCAGCGCCTGTCCCGCGTGCTGCAGCGCCTGCAGGAGTTGGGCTTGGCCCAGCGCTGCCTCCGAGTGCCCCCCAGGCCTGCGACCCCCAGGGAGCTGCGCGCCTGCCACACGTGAGGGGGGACCGAATTTGGGGAGGGGGACACCCCAAGATTGGGGAGGGATATCCCAAAATTGGGGGGGGGGGAAACCAAAATTGGGGGGTGGACCGGAAATTGGGGAGGGGGGGACCCCAAAATTGGGGAGGGGGGGGCCCCAAAATTGGGGAGGGTGAGACCTGAAGTTGGGGAGGGGGACACCCCGAAATTGGGGAGGGGACACCCCAAAATGGGGGAGGGGGGAGCCCTGAAATTGGGGGGGGGGGGAGAGCCCGAAATTGGGATGGGGGACCCCAAATTGGGGAGGGGGACCCCAAAATTGCGGGGGAGGGGCCAAAATTGGGGTGGGATATCCCAAAATGGGGGGTGGATCTGAATTTGGGGGGAAATCCCAGAATTGGGGAAGGGGAAACACAAAAATGGGAAAGAGACACCCCAAAATTGGGGATGGGGGGAGCCCAGAATTGGGGAGGGGACAGTCCAAAACGGGGGAGGGGGTCCTCAAAATGGGGGAGGGGACACTCCCAAACAGGAGAGGGCTTAGAATTTTTTTTGGGCTGAGAGTTTTTGAGCTGAGAGTTTTTGGGGTCAACCCAGGGGTTTTTGGGGTCTCTGAGGTGTTTTTGGGATCTCTGTTGGGGTATTCAGGATCTCTGCCCAGGATATTTAGGATCTCTGTCAGGTTTTGGGGTCTCTGAGTGGTTTTTGGGGTCTCTAACAGTTTTGGGGTCTCTGAGGTGTTTTTGGGATCTCTGTTGGGGTATTCAGGATCTCTGCCCAGGATATTTAGGATCTCTGTCACTTTTTGGGGTCTTGGAGTGGTTTTTGGGGTCTCGGAGTGGTTTTTGGGGTCTCTGGGTGGTTTTTGGGGTCTCTGAGGTGTTTTCGGGGTCTCTGAGTGGTTTTTGGGGTCTCTAACGGTTTTGGGGTCCCGCAGGCGCTCCCACGTGCTCACGCTGTCGCGCACGGCGTCGCTGAGCCCCCGCGAGCTGCGGGCGCTGGCCGAGAGCTACAACAGCGTCTACCTGTGCCCCCAGTCCTACCGCTGCGCCCGCCTGGCCGCGGGGGGAGCCTGTGCCGCCGTGGGCGCCGTGCTGGGGGGCAAGGTCAGTTTGGGGTCACTTTTGGGGTCACATTTGGGGTCAGGGTCAGGGTTTGGGGTCACAGTTTGGGTCAGGGTTTGGGTTTGGGGTCACATTTGGGGTTTGGGGTCCCTGTGCCCCCAGTCCTACAGCTGCGCCCGCCTGGCCGCGGGGGGAGCCTGTGCCGCCGTGGGGGCCGTGCTGGGGGGCAAGGTGCGTTTGGGGTCACTTTTGGGGTCACATTTGGGGTCAGGGTCAGGGTTTGGGGTCACAGTTTGGGGTCAGGGTTTGGGTTTGGGGTCACATTTGGGGTCAGGGTTTGGGTTTGGGCTCAGGGTTTCGGTTTAGGATCAGGGATTTGGGGTCAGGGTCAGGGTTTGGGGTCCCTGTGCCCCCAGTCCTACCGCTGCGCCCGCCTGGCCGCGGGGGGAGCGTGCCAGGCCGTGGGGGCCGTGATGGGGGGAAAGGTCAGTTTGGGGTCAGGGTTTGGGGTTTGGGGTCAGGGTTTGGGGTCCCTGTGCCCCGAGTCGTACCGCTGCGCCCGCCTGGCCGCGGGGGGAGCCTGCGCCGCCGTGGGGGCAGTTTTGGGGGGAAAGGTCAGTTTGGGGTTTGGGATTTGGGGTTTGGGATCACATTTTGGGGTTTGGGGTCAGGGTTTGGGTTTGGGGTCAATATTTCAGTTTGGGGTCAGGTTTGGGTTTGGGGTCCCTGTGCCCCCAGTCGTACCGCTGCGCCCGCCTGGCCGCGGGGGGAGCCTGCCAGGCTGTGGGGGCCGTGCTGGGGGGAAAGGTCAGTTTGGGGTCACAGTTTGGGGTTTGGGGTCAATATTTCAGTTTGGGGTCAGGGATTGGGGTCACAGTTTGGGTTTTGGGATCGCATTTTGGGGTCAGGGTTTGGGTTTGGGGTCACCCTTGGGGTCAGGGTTTGGGTTTGGGCTCAGGGTTTCGGTTTAGGATCAGGGATTTGGGGTCAGGGTCAGGGTTTGGGGTCCCTGTGCCCCCAGTCCTACAGCTGTGCCCGCCTGGCCGCGGGGGGAGCCTGCCAGGCTGTGGGGGCAGTGATGGGGGGCAAGGTGGGTTTGGGGTGAGGGTTTGGGTTTGGGGTCACATTTTGGGGTTTGGGGTCAGGGTTTGGGGTTTGGGGTCAATATTTCATTTTGGGTTTGGGTTTGGGGTCACAGTTTGGGTTTGGGGTCAAGGTCAGGGTTGGGGGTCCAAGATTGGAGTCAAGGGTTTGGGTTTGGGTTTGGAGTTTGGGTTTGGGGTCACCTTTGGGGTCAGGGATTGGGTTTGGGGTCACATCTGGGGTCAGGGTTTGGGGTTTGGGGTCACATCTGGGGTCAGGGTTTGGGTTTGGGGTCACATTTGGGGTCAGGGTTTGGGTTTGGGGTCACCTTTGGGGTCAGGGTTTGGGTTTGGGGTCAGGGCTTGGGTTTTTGGGTCTCTCTGGGGTGTTCAGTGTTTCTCGGGGATTTTTTCTGTTTCTGTAGGATTTTGGTGTTTCATTCTGTGCTTTTGGGGTTTTTTTGGGATTTTTGGGGTCTCTCCCCCCAGGTGGGCTCGGCCCTGGCCGTCCTGCGCCCCCCAGGCCACCATGCCTACCGGGGATTTTGGGATTTCTGTAGGATTTTGGGGTTTTTTGTGTTTCTCTGTGGGATTTTTGCTATTTTTTGGGGTTTTTGGGGTATTTTTGGGGTCTCTCAGGGGTCTCTCCCCCCAGGTGGGGGCCGTGCTGCGCCCCCCGGGGCACCACGCCCGCCGGGGATTTTGGGATTTCTGTAGGATTTTGGGGTTTTTGGGGGTTTCTCTGTGGGATTTTTGCTATTTTTGGGGTTTTTGGGGGTTTCTCTGTGGGGTTTTTGGGGTTTTTGGGGTATTTTGGGGTATTTTTGGGGTATTTTTGGGGTATTTTTGGGGTCTCTCAGGGGTCTCTCCCCCCAGGTGGGCTCGGCCCTGGCTGTCCTGCACCCCCCGGGGCACCACGCCCGCCGGGGATTTTGGGATTTCTCTAGGATTTTGGGGTTTTTTGTGTTTTTCTTTGGGATTTTTGCTATTTTTGGGGTTTTTGGGGTATTTTGGGGTAGTTTTGGGGTATTTTTGGGGTCTCTCAGGGGTCTCTCCCCCCAGGTCCGCTCAGCCCTGGCCGTCCTGCGCCCCCCAGGGCACCACGCCCGCCGGGGGTCCGCGGGGGGCTTCTGTTTGTTCAACAACGCGGCCGTGGCAGCGCGGCACGCCCAGCGCCTGGCGGGGACTGCGCTCAGGTACCCCTGAGACCCCTCCCCAAATTCAACTGAGACCCCTCCCCAAATTCCCAAATACCCCTGAGACCCCTCCCCAAATTCCCAAATACCACTGAGACCCCTCCCCAAATTCATAAATACCACTGAGACCCCTCACCAAATTACCAAATACTACTGAGACCCCTCCCCAAATTCCCAAATACCACTGAGACCCCTCCCCAAATTCATAAATACCCCTGAGACCCCTCCCCAAATTACCAAATACCACTGAGACCCCTCCCCAAATTCCCAAATACTACTGAGACCCCTCCCCAAATTCCCAAATACCACTGAGACCCCTCCCCAAATTACCAAATACCACTGAGACCCCTCCCCAAATTCCTAAATACAGCCAGGACCCCTCACCAAATTCATAAATAGCCCCAGACCCCTCCCCAAATTACCAAATACCCCCAGACCCCTCCCCAAATTCATAAATACCCCTGAGACCCCTCCCCAAATTAAACTGAGACCCCTCCCCAAATTAAACTGAGACTCCTCCCCAAATTCCCAAGTAGCACTGAGACCCCTCCCCAAATTCATAAATAGCACTGAGACCCCTCCCCAAATAACCCTGGGACCCCTGGGAACCTCTGGGACCCCCAGACCCCTCCCCAAATAATCTACATACCCTAAATAGCCCCAGGACCCCTCCCCAAATAACCTAAATAGTCCTGGGACCCTTCTCAGGTATGGGGGTCTCCCAGTTCCATCCCAGTTTGATCCCAGTCCCTCCCAGTCCCCCCCAGTCCCCATCCCAGTGCTCCCAGTCCCCCCCAGTTCCATCCCAGTCCATCCCAGTTTGATCCCAGTCCCTCCCAGTCCCTCCCAGTCCCCCCCAGTCCCCCTCCCAGTGCTCCCAGTCCATCCCAGTTGCCCGCAGGGTGCTGATCCTGGACTGGGATGTTCACCATGGCAACGGCACTCAGGAGATCTTCGAGGACGACCCCAGGTGGGGGAGGGGCCGGGGGGGGTGGGGGTCGTGTTTGGGGGCTGGGGGGATGGGGGGGGGCTGGGGGAGGGGGAGGGGTTGGGATATTTAGGATATTTACGGTATTTGGGGGTTTGGGCTATTTGGGGTATTTAGGATATTTATGGTATTTAGGATATTTACGGTATTTAGGGTATTTGGGCTATTTAGGATATTTACGGTATTTGGGATATTTAGGGTATTTACGGTATTTAGGGGATTTGGGGTATTTGGGGTTTTAGGATATTTACGGTGTTTGGGATGTTTAGGATATTTACGGTATTTAGGGGATTTAGGATATTTACGGTATTTGGGCTATTTAGGATATTTACGGTATTGGGGGATTTAGAATATTTACGGTATTTACGGTATTTAGTGAATTTAGGATACTTACGGTATTTGGGCTGTTTAGGATATTTACGGTATTTGGGATGTTTAGGATATTTACGGTATTGGGGGATTTAGGGTATTTACGGTATTTGGGGTATTTAGGGTATTTACGGTATTTAGTGAATTTAGGATTTACGGTATTTGGGGTATTTAGGATATTTACGGTATTTAGTGAATTTAGACTATTTATTGTATTTGGGCTGTTTAGGATATTTACGGTATTTTGGGGTATTTAGGATATTTACGGTATTGGCGGATTTAGGATATTACTGTATTTGGGGTATTTAGGGTATTTACGGCATTCAGTGAATTTAGGATATTTATGGTATTTGGGCTGTTTAGGATATTTACGGTATCGGGGGATTTAGGATATTTACGGTATTTGGGATGTTTAGTATATTTACGGTATTGGGGGATTTAGGATATTTACGGTATTTGGGGTATTTAGGGTATTTACGGTATTTAGTGAATTTAGGCTATTTATGGTATTGGGGGATTTAGGATATTTACGGTAATTGGTTCTGTTTTTGGGGTCAGTTTGGGGTCACTTTTGGGGTCACTTTTGGGGTCACTTTTGGGGTCAGTTTTAGTGTCAGTTTTGGGGTTCCAGGATCACTTTCAGGGTCACTTTCAGGGCCAGTCCCAGGGTCACCTTTGGGGTCACCTTTAGGGTCCCAGGGTCACTTTCGGGATCAGTTTCACAGTGAGTTCTGGGGTCACTTTTGGGGTCAATTTTGGGGTCTCAGGATCACTTTTGGGGTTACTTTTGGGGTCAATTTTGGGGTCTCAGAATCACTTTTGGGGTCTGTTTTGGGGTCCATTTCAGGGTTACTTTTGGGGTTACTTTTGGGGTCACTTTTGGGGTCAGTTTTGAGGTCACTTTTGGGTTCCATTTGGGGTCTCAGGGTCACTTTTAGGATCACTTTCAGTGTGACTTTTGGGGTCAATTTTGGGATCTCAGGGTCCATTTTAGGATCAGTTTTCAGGTCAGTTTGGGGTCACTTTTGCGGTCACTTTTGGGGTCACTTTTGGGGTCACTTTTGGGGTCTCAGGGTCGCTTTTGGGGTCACTTTTAGGATAACTTTCAGGCTCATTTTTGGGGTCAATTTTGGGGTCTCAGGGTCACTTTTAGAGTCAGTTTCGGGGTCAATTTTTGGGGTCACTTTCGGGATTTCAGGGTCAGTTTTGGGGTCAGTTTTGGGGTCAGTTTTGGGGTCACTTTCAGGGTCACTTTCTGGATCTCTTTTGGGGTCACTTTTGGGTCCCAGGGCACTCTTAGGGTTAGTTTTGGGGTCACTTTTGGGGTCTCAGGTTCACTTTTGGGCTCAGTTTCAGGGTCGTTTTTGGGTCAGATTTTGGTCAATTTTGGGGTCCCAGGGTCAGTTTTGGGGGTCACTTTTAGGGTCACTTTCAGTGTTACTTTTGGGGTCACTTTGGGGGTCTCAGGGTCACTTTTAGGATCAGTTTTAGGATCACTTTCGGTGTCTCTTTTGGGGTCACTTTTGGGGTCACTTTTAGTGTCACTTTTGGGGTTCCAGGGTCACTTTCAGGGTCACTTTCAGGGCCAGTCCCAGGGTCACCTTTGGGGTCACTTTTAGGGTCCCAGGGTCACTTTCGGGATCAGATTCACTGTGAGTTCTGGGGTCAATTTTGGGGTCTCAGAATCACTTTTGGGGTCAATTTTTGGGTCAATTTTGGGGTCTCAGAATCACTTTTGGGGTCTGTTTTGGGGTCCATTTCGGGGTTCCTTTTGGGGTCACTTTTGGGGTTACTTTTGGGGTCACTTTTGAGGTCACTTTTGGGTTCCATTTGGGGTCTCAGGGTCACTTTTAGGATCACTTTCAGTGTGACTTTTGGGGTCACTTTTGGGCTTTCAGGGTCACTTTTGGGGTCACTTTTGGGGTCACTTTTTGGGGTCACTTTTGGGGTCACTTTTGGGGTCACTTTTAGGATAACTTTCAGGCTCATTTTTGGGGTGAATTTTGGGGTCTCAGGGTCACTTTTAGAGTCAGTTTTGGGGTCAATTTTTGGGGTCACTTTCAGGATTTCAGGGTCACTTTTAGGGTCCATTTTGGGGTCACTTTTGGGGTCACTTTCAGGGTCATTTTTTGAGTCTCAGGGTCACTTTTGGGGTCACTTTTGGGGTCAGTTTTGGGGTCATTCGTGGGGTCTCTTTTGGGGTCACTTTCAGGATTTCAGCGTCACCTTTGCGGTCATTTTTGCGGTCACTTTCAGGGTCAGTTTCGGGGTCCCAGAGTCACTTTTAGGGTCACTTTTGGAGTAAATTTTGGGGTCTCAGAACCCATTTCAGGGTCACTTTTGGAGTCACTTTTTTGGGATTTCAGGGTCAGTTTTGGGGTCACTTTTGGGGCTTTCAGGGTCACTTTTGGGGTCACTTTTGGGCTTTCAGGGTCACTTTTGGGGTCACTTTTGGGCTTTCAGGGTCACTTTTGGGGTCACTTTTGGGGTCATTTGTGGGGTCTCTTTTGGGGTCACTTTCGGGATTTCAGGGTCACTTTTAGGGTCCATTTTGGGGTCACTTTTGGGGTCAGTTTTGAGGTCACTTTTGGGTTCCATTTGGGGTCTCAGGGTCACTTTTAGGATCACTTTCATTGTGACTTTTGGGGTCAATTTTGGGATCTCAGGGTCCGTTTTAGGATCAGTTTTCAGGTCAGTTTGGGGTCACTTTTGGGGTCACTTTTGGGGTCTCAGGGTCACTTTTGGGGTCACTTTTAGGATAACTTTCAGGCTCATTTTTGGGGTCAATTTTGGGGTCTCAGGGTCACTTCTAGAGTCAGTTTTGGGGTCAATTTTTGGGGTCACTTTCAGGATTTCAGGGTCAGTTTTGGTGTCACTTTCATGGTCACTTTTGGGGTCACTTTTGGGATTTCAGGGTCACTTTTGGGGTCACTTTGGGGGTCTCAGGGTCACTTTCAGGGTCAGTTTTGGGGTCAATTTTGGGGTCAGTTTTGGGATCAGTTTCAGGGTCACTTTCTGGATCTCTTTTGGGGTCACTTTTGGGTCCCAGGGCATTCTTAGGGTCCATTTTGGGGTCAGTTTTGGGGTCTCAGGGTCACTTTTGGGCTCAGTTTCAGGGTCGTTTTTGGGTCAGATTTTGGTCAATTTTGGGGTCCCAGGGTCAGTTTTGGGGTCACTTTTAGGGTCACTTTCAGTGTTACTTTTGGGGTCACTTTGGGGGGTCTCAGGGTCACTTTTAGGATCAGTTTTAGGATCACTTTCGGTGTCTCTTTTGGGGTCACTTTTGGGCTTTCAGGGTCACTTTTGGGGTCACTTTTGGGGTCATTCTTGGGTTCTCTTTTGGGGTCACTTTGGGGGTCTCAGGGTCACTTTTAGGATCAGTTTTAGGATCACTTTCGGTGTCTCTTTTGGGGTCACTTTTGGGATTTCAGGGTCACTTTCAGGGTCATTTTTTGAGTCTCAGGATCACTTTTGGGGTCACTTTTGGGGTCACTTTTGGGGTCACTTTTGGGCTTTCAGGGTCTCTTTTGGGGTCACTTTTGGGGTCAATTTTTGGGGTCACTTTCGGGATTTCAGGGTCACTTTCAGGGTCAGTTTTGGGGTCGCTTTTGGGATTTCAGCGTCACCTTTGGGGTCATTTTTGCGGTCACTTTCAGGGTCAGTTTTGGGGTCCCAGAGTCACTTTTAGGGTCACTTTTGGAGTAAATTTTGGGGTCTCAGAACCCATTTCAGGGTCAGTTTTGGTGTCACTTTCAGGGTCACTTTTGGGGTCACTTTTTTGGGATTTCAGGGTCAGTATTGGGGTCAGTTTCAGGGTCAGTTTGGGGTCACTTTGGGGTCACTTTTGGGCTTTCAGGGTCACTTTTAGGATCACTTGCAGGGTCCATTTTGAGGTCACTTTTGGGGTCAATTTTGGGGTCTCAGTGTCACTTTCAGGGTCACTTTGGGGTCAGTTTAGGGTCGGTTTGGGGTCACTTTTAGGATCACTTTTGGGGTCACTTTTGGGCTTTCAGGGTCACTTTTGGGGTGAGTTTTGGGGTCACTTGTGGGGTCTCTTTTGGGGTCACTTTCAGGATTTCAGGGTCACTTTTGGGGTCAGTTTTGGGGTCTCAGGGTCACTTTTAGGATCAGTTTTAGGATCACTTTCGGTGTCTCTTTTGGGGCCACTTTTGGGCTTTCAGGGTCACTTTTGGGGTCACTTTTAGGATAACTTTCAGGCTCATTTTTGGGGTCAATTTTGGGGTCTCAGGGTCACTTCTAGAGTCAGTTTTGGGGTCAATTTTTGGGGTCACTTTCGGGATTTCAGGGTCACTTTTAGGGTCCATTTTGGGGGTCACTTTTGGGGTCACTTTCAGGGTCATTTTTTGAGTCTCAGGATCACTTTTGGGGTCACTTTTGGGGTCACTTTTGGGGTCATTTGTGGGGTCAGTTTTGGGGTCACTTTTGGGCTTTCAGGGTCACTTTTGGGGTCAGTTTCAGGGTCATTTTTTGAGTCTCAGGGTCACTTTTGGGGTCACTTTTAGAGTCAGTTTTGGGGTCAATTTTTGGGGTCACTTTCGGGATTTCAGGGTCACTTTTAGGGTCCATTTTGGGGTCACTTTGGGGTCAATTTTGGGGTCTCACAGTCACTTTTGGTGTCCCCCCAGTGTCCTGTACGTGTCCCTGCACCGCCACGACGGCTCCTTCTTCCCGGGGGGTCCCGGGGGGTCCCCGCCGCCGGCGGGGGAGGGGTCCCGGCCGAGGCTTCACCCTCAACGTGGGCTGGGGGGGGACCCCGGGTGGGCGACCCCGAGTACCTGAGAGCTCTCACCTGCCTCGTGCTGCCCGTGGCCTGCCAGGTGAGGAGCTGGGGGGGGCTTTGGGGGGTCCTGGGGGGGATTTGGGGGGTCCTGGGGGGGATTTGGGGGGGTTTGGGAGGGGTTTAGTGGAATTTGGGGGGAGATCTGGGGGGAATTTGGGGGGTGTGGGGGATTTGGGGGGGATTTGGGGGGATTTGGGGGGTCCTGGGGGGGATTTGGGGGGATTTTAGGGGGTCTGGGGGAGATTTGGGGGGTCCTGAGGGGGATTTGGGGGGGTTTGGGAGGGGTTATTGGAATTTGGGGGGGGTTTGGGGGGTCCTGGGGGAGATTTGGGGGGTCCTGGGGGGGATTTGGGGGGATTTTAGGGGGTCTGGGGGGAGATTTGGGGGGTCCTGGGGGTCTGGCAGGGTTTGGGGGGCTCCTGGGGGGGATTTGGGGTGAAATTTGGGGAATTTGGGGGGGATTGAGGGGTCCTGGGGGGGATTTGGGGGGATTTGGGGGTCCTGGGGGGGATTTGGGCGGTTTGGGGTCTGGGGGGGGATCTGGGGGGGTTTGGGAGGGGTTTAGTGGAATTTGGGGGGGATTTGGGGGGTCCTGGGGGGTCTGGCAGGGTTTGGGGGGCTCCTGGGGGGATTTGGGGGGATTTGGGGGTCCTGGGGGGATTTGGGGATTTTGGGGGGGGTTTAGTGGAATTTGGGGGAGATCTGGGGGGAATTTGGGGGGTTTGGGGGATTTGGGAGGGATTTGCGGGGGTTTTGAGGGGGTTTGGGGGGATTTGGGGAGATTTGGTGGAGTTTGAGGTGATTTGGGGGATTTGGGGGGTCGTGGGGGGATTGGGGGGATTGGGGAGGAAATTTGGGGGATTTGGGGGGATTCGGGTAATTTTGGGGACTCTGGATCCCTTTTGGGGGGGATTTGGGGGATTTTTGGGAGGGCTCTGGGGGGCATTTGGGGGTCCTGAGGGAAACTTGGAGGGATCTGGGGGGATTTGGGGGGGCTTGGGGGGGATTTCAAGGGAGTTTGGGGAGTTTTAGTGGAATTTGGGGAGATTTGGGGGATTTGGGGGGATTTTGGGGGGGATTTGTGGGGTCTGGGGGGGATTTGAGAGAGATTTGTGGGGGAACTGGGGGATTTGGGGAGGATTTGGGGGTCCTGGGGGGAGTTTGGGTGAAATTTGGGGGGATTTGGGGGGGATTTGAGGGGATTTGGGGGGAATTTGGGGGGATTTGGGGGAGTTTGGGGGGATTTGGGGGGGAATTTGGGGGGATTTGGGGAACTGGGGGGGGTTTGGGGGGGATTTGGGGGGGGTTTAGTGGAATTTGGGGGAGATCTGGGGGGTCCTGGGGGGGATTTGGGGGTGAACTGGGGGGATTTGGGGGGGATTTGAGAGATTCTGGGTGGGATTCGAGTCTTTGGGGGGATCTGGGGAATTGGGGGGCTGTGGGGGGTCCTGGGGGATATGGGGGGGTCTGGGGGTCCTGGGTGGGCTCGGGGGGGGGATTTGAGGGGTTTGGGGGGATTTGGGGTCTCTGGGTGGTTTGGGGCATCAATTTGGGGTGAGTTTTGGGGTCCCAGGGTCACTCTCAGGCACAGCTCCAGGGTCACTTTTGGGGTCACTTTTGGGGTCAGTTTGGGGTCAGTTTGGGGTCACTTTTGGGGTCACTTTTGGGGTCTCAGGCACAGCTCCAGGGTCACTTTTGGGGTCTCTTTTGGGGTCACTTTTGGGTCAGTTTGGGGTCACTTTCCGGGTCACTTTTGGGCTCTCAGGGTCACTTTTGGGGTCACTTTTGGGGTCACTTTTGGGGTCACTTTTGGGGTCAGTTTGGGGGTCAGTTTCGGGGTCACTTTTAGGGTCACTTTCAGGGTCAGTTTTGGGCTCTCAGGGTCACTTTTGGGGTCACTTTTGGGGTCACTTTCAGGGTCACTTTTGGGCTCTCAGGGTCACTTTTGGGGTCACTTTCGAGGTCCCAGGGTCACTTCTAGAGTCATTTTGGGGTCACTTTAGGGTCACTTTCAGGGTCAGTTTGGGGTCACTTTTGAGGTCACTTCAGGGACACTCTTGGGGTCAGTTTTAGGGTCCTAGGGTCAGTTTTGGAATCAGTTTAGGGTCACTTTTGGGGTCACTTTTGGGGTCCCTGGGTCACTTTTGGGGTCAGTTTCGGGGTCACTTTTAGGGTCACTTTCAGGGTCAGTTTTGGGGTCTCCGGCACAGCTCCAGGGTCACTTTTGGGGTCAGTTTGGGGTGAGTTTTGAGGTCACTTCAGGGACACTTTTGGGGTCACTTTCAGGGTCCCTAGGGACAGTTTTAGGGTCACTTTTGGGGTCAGTTTTGGGGTCCCAGGGTCACTTTTGGGGTCAGTTTTGGGGTCAGTTTTTGGTCACTTTGGGGTCACTTTGGAGTCACTTTTAGGGTCACTTTCAGGGTCACTTTGGGGTCAGTTCTGGGGTTTTAAGCTCCCAGGGTCACTTTTGGGGTCACTTTTGGGGTCACTTTGGGGTCAGTTTGGGGTCACTTTTGAGTTCCCAGGATCACTTCTAGAGTCATTTTGGGGTCACTTTCAGGGTCAGTTTGGGGTCAGTTTTGGGGTCTCTGGGGGTCTCTAACCACCCTGACCCCCCCAGTTCAGCCCTGATCTCCGCAGGGTTCAACGCAGGCCGGGGGATCCCCTGGGGTGTGAAATTGGGGAGGGGTCTGTGTGCTCCGGGGGGGATTTGGGGGAATTTGGGGGTGGTTTTGGGGGTCACTTTCAGGTCACTTTGGGGACAATTTTGGGGTCACTTTTGGGCTCTCAGGGTCACTTTTGGGGTCACTTTTGGGCTCATTTTCAGGGTCACTTTTGGGGTCTCAGGATCAGTTCCAGGGTCAGT
The DNA here is from genome assembly GCA_036630365.1 of Acanthiza pusilla. Taxonomy (NCBI): domain Eukaryota; kingdom Metazoa; phylum Chordata; class Aves; order Passeriformes; family Acanthizidae; genus Acanthiza; species Acanthiza pusilla. The sequence goes on from JAXCHO010000896.1 coordinate 32,392, forward strand.
TTTGGGGTCAGTTTTTGGTCACTTTGGGGTCACTTTGGAGTCACTTTTAGGGTCACTTTCAGGGTCACTTTGGGGTCAGTTCTGGGGTTTTAAGCTCCCAGGGTCACTTTGGGGTCACTTTGGGGTCACTTTGGGGTCACTTTGGGGTCACTTTTGAGTTCCCAGGATCACTTCTAGAGTCATTTTGGGGTCACTTTTAGGGTCACTTTGGGGTCACTTTTGGGGTCACTTTGGGGTCCGTTCTGGGCTCGGTTTGGGGTCAGTTTTGGGGTCTCAGGGACAGTTTCAGAGTCAGTTTTGGGGTCACTTTTGGAGTAATTTTTGGAGTCAATTTGGGGTCACTTTGGGGTCACTTTGGGGTCACTTTTGAGTTCCCAGGATCAGCTCTAGAGTCACTTTTAGAGTCACTTTTGGGGTCACTTTGGGGTCAGTTTGGGGTCAATTTTGGGGTCAGTTTTGGGGGTCCCAGGGCAGTTGTAGAGTCACTTTTGGGGTCACTTTGGGGTCAGTTTGGGGTCAATTTTGGGGTCACTTTCGGGGTCTCAGGGTCAGTTCCAGGGTCACTTTTGGGGTGAGTTCAGGGTCAGTTTGGGGTCGTTTTGGGGGTCTCTGGGGGTCTCTAACCACCCTGACCCCCCCAGTTCGGCCCTGATCTCCGCTGGGTTCGACGCAGGCCGGGGGATCCCCTGGGGTGTGAAATTGGGGAGGGGTCCGTGTGCTCCGGGGGAATTTGGGGGTGCTTTTGGGGGTCACTTTCAGGGTCAGTTTGGGGTCACTTTTGGGGTCACTTTGGGGTCACTTTGGGGACAATTTTGGGGTCACTTTTGGGCTCTCAGGATCAGTTTTGGGGTCAGTTTTGGAGTCAGCTTTTGGTCACTTTGGAGTCACTTTTGGGGTCACTTTCAGGGTCAGTTTGGAGTCACTTCTGGGGTCCCAGGGTCACTTTTGGGTCATTTTAGGGTCATTTTTGGGGTCACTTTTGAGGTAATTTTCGGGGTCACTTTGGGGTCACTTTTGAGTTCCCAGGATCACTTCTAGAGTCATTTTGGGGTCACTTTCAGGGTCAGTTTGGGGTCACTTTGGGGTCACTTTGGAGTCACTTTTAGGGTCAGTTTTGGGGTCACCTTTGGGGTCACTTTGGAGTCACTTTTGGGGTCTCAGGGTCACTTTTGGGGTCAGTTTTGAGGTCACTTTTAGGGTCACTTTCGGTGTCACTTTCAGTGTCAGTTTGGGGTCACTTTTGGGGTCAGTTTGGGGTCCTAGGGTCAGTTTGGGATCATTTTCA
>JAXCHO010000897.1:0-46134 GCA_036630365.1 Acanthiza pusilla
TTAGTGAATTTTAAGACTTTTGCCCATAGGCAGTTCTCTGGCTTAGTGCTGTTGAACTGTCAGTGGGAATGCAAACGCCAGGCTGTTGAGCTTTTTGTCCTGGTCCCGTTCATGTGGGAGCAGCTCCCCTCCATGGTGCTGGACCTGACTGGATGCAGACTCAGTGAGACTGCAGGGTTAGGATGGTAGCAAGAGCTGAGAAGGAAAGGGCCGATAGCAGGGTGTGTGCTGGTACCTCGACGGGTGCAGTTGAAGTTGTCGGCAGCAAGAGCTTTCTCAGCTGGCATCTTTGTGAGCTCTGCTTTAGCCAGATGTTCTCAAGTTTGTAGCCAGATTCTTGTGAGAGTGAAAAGAATTTTTAAGGCAAAGGCCACTAGAGTGTGGTGCAAATAAGAGTTTGCAGTTGGAAGGGGAAGATCAAAGCAATCTTTTGGGGCTGACAGTCGAGTTGAGAGCAGGCACCTTTCCAACTTGGCTGTGGAATTGGGCGGCTTCCGAGCTGGACACAGCGCGATACCTTTAAAAGCAAGTCGAGAGTGCCATCGTGTGGTTGATTCCATATGAGCGCTGACAGAGTCCAGGCAAAAGCCAAGCTCTTTTCTGGCCCGGCCCCACTCGTGTGCGAGCAGCAGTTCGTGGAGAAGCTCCGTGGTGAATCCTGTCCCTTGGACACTGAACGAATGTGAAGCTACATCTAGCGGAGAAGGAAGAGGAATCATTTCACAGCTGGCTGCACGGTGTTTCGGCAGCAAAACAAAAGGAAATTGGGAGCAGCTCCCCTTCATGGTGCTGGACCATGGTGCTGAGAAGGAAAGGGCCGATAGCAGGGTGTGTGCTGGTACCTCGACGGGTGCAGTTGAAGTTGTCGGCAGCAAGAGCTTTCTCAGTTGGCATCCTTGTGAGCTCTGCTTTTGCCAGATGTTCTCAAGTTTGTAGCCAGATTCTTGTGAGAGAGAAAAGAATTATTTGGGCAAAGGCGTTGGTGTTGCCGTTAGAGTGTGGTGCAAATAAGAGTTTGCAGTTGGAAGGGGAAGATCAAAGCAATCTTTTGGGGCTGACAGATGAGTTGAGAGCAGGCACCTTCCCAACTTGGCTGTAGAATCGGGAGGATTCCGAGCTGGACACAGCGGGATTCCTTTAAAAGCAAGTCGAGAGTGCCATCGTGTGGTTGATTCCATATGAGCGCTGACAGAGTCCAGGCAAAAGCCAAGCTCACTTCCACGAAGGTCTGGGAACACTGGCACACGGGACACAATGTGCAGAGAGAGAAGGAGCAAGAGAGAGAGAGAAGCACTTTGCCCCAAATTCAGTCTTACAGAACTCGTGCACTTGGAGTTCCCAGAGAAGGTGGCGTGCGTGGAGAAGGTTTTCTCCACGTAGCCTCTTCTGTTCGCTTCTTTGCCGGACCGCAGAAAGACGCCCGCTTCCCTCTCGCGCTTTGCGAGCGAAAAGGCGCCTAGCCGGCGAAGGTGCGTCTTCGGCGGCCAGAAGGCGAAACGAAAACCGGCACTGTGCCCTGCTGCTGCGCTCCCTGTATTTCACATCCAAACTGCACCAGCACGCATAGCAACATGCAGGCTCACCTCCAAAAGATGTTCCCCGCTGCCACGAAGGTCTGGCAGCACTGGCACTCGGGACAAAATGTGCAGAGAGAGAAGAGGGAGAGAGGGAGAGAAGCACTTTGCCCCAGCTTCAGTCTTACAGAACTCGTGCACTTGGAGTTCCCAGAGAAGGTAGAGTGCGTGGAGAAGGTTTTCTCCACGTAGCCTCTTCTGTTCGCGTTTTTGCCGCACCGCAGAGAGCCGCCCGCTTCTCTCTCGCGCTTTGCGAGCGAAGGACGCCTAGCCGGCGAAGGTGCGTCTTCGGCGGCTGCAAAGCGAAGCGAGAGCCGGTACGGCGCCCTGCTGCTGTGCTCCCTGCATTTCACATCCAAACTGCACCAGCACGCATAGCAGCATGCAGGCTCATCTCCAAAAGATGTTTCCTGCTGCCACGAAGTTCTGGCAACACTGGCACTAAGTCACACTCTGCAGAGAGAGAAAAAGCAAGAGAGATTGAGATGCACTTTGCCCCAGCTTCAGTCTTACAGAACTCGTGCACTTGGAGTTCCCAGAGAAGGTAGAGTGCGTGGAGAATGCTCTCTCCACGTAGCCTCTTCTGTTCGCGTTTTTGCCGCACCGCAGAGAGCCGCCCGCTTCTCTCTCGCGCTTTGCGAGCGAAGGGCGCCTAGCCGGCGAAGGTGCGTCTTCTTCGGCAAGAAAGCGAAGCGAGAGCCGGTACGGCGCCCTGCTGCTGTACTCCCCGCATTTTACTTCCAAACTGCACCAGCACGCATCGCAGCATGCAGGCTCATCTCCAAAGGATGTTTCCTGCCGCCACGAAGTTCTGGCAGCACTGGCACTCGGGACAAAATATGCAGAGAGAGAGGGAACGAGAGAGAGAGAAAAGAACTTCGCCCCAGCTTCAGCCTTGCAGAACTCGTGCACTTGGAGTTCCCAGAGAAGGTAGCGTGCGTGGAGAAGGTTTTCTCCACGTAGCCGCTTCTGTTCGCATCTTTGCCGCACCGCAGAGAGCCGCCCGCTTCTCTCTCGCGCTTTGCGAGCGAAGGACGCCTAGCCGGCGAAGGTGCGTCTTCGGCGGCTGCAAAGCGAAGCGAGAGCCGGTACGGCGCCCTGCTGCTGTGTTCCCTGCATTTCACATCCAAACTGCACCAGCACGCATAGCAGCATGCAGGCTCATCTCCAAAAGATGTTTCCTGCTGCCACGAAGATCTGGCAACACTGGCACTAAGTCACACTCTGCAGAGAGAGAAAAAGCAAGAGAGATTGAGATGCACTTTGCCCCAGCTTCAGTCTTACAGAACTCGTGCACTTGGAGTTCCCAGAGAAGGTAGAGTGCGTGGAGAAGGTTTTCTCCACGTAGCCGCTTCTGTTCGCATCTTTGCCGCACCGCAGAGAGCCGCCCGCTTCTCTCTCGCGCTTTGCGAGCGAAGGACGCCTAGCCGGCGAAGGTGCGTCTTCTTCGGCAAGAAAGCGAAGCGAGAGCCGGTACGGCGCCCTGCTGCTGTACTCCCCGCATTTTACTTCCAAACTGCACCAGCACGCATCGCAGCATGCAGGCTCATCTCCAAAGGATGTTTCCTGCCGTCACGATGTTCTGGCAGCACTGGCACTCGGGACAAAATATGCAGAGAGAGAGGGAGCGAGAGAGAGAGAAAAGAACTTCGCCCCAGCTTCAGCCTTGCAGAACTCGTGCACTTGGAGTTCCCAGAGAAGGTAGCGTGCGTGGAGAAGGTTTTCTCCACGTAGCCGCTTCTGTTCGCATCTTTGCCGCACCGCAGAGAGCCGCCCGCTTCTCTCTCGCGCTTTGCGAGCGAAGGACGCCTAGCCGGCGAAGGTGCGTCTTCGGCGGCTGCAAAGCGAAGCGAGAGCCGGTACGGCGCCCTGCTGCTGTGTTCCCTGCATTTCACATCCAAACTGCACCAGCACGCATAGCAGCATGCAGGCTCATCTCCAAAAGATGTTTCCTGCTGCCACGAAGATCTGGCAACACTGGCACTAAGTCACACTCTGCAGAGAGAGAAAAAGCAAGAGAGATTGAGATGCACTTTGCCCCAGCTTCAGTCTTACAGAACTCGTGCACTTGGAGTTCCCAGAGAAGGTAGAGTGCGTGGAGAATGCTCTCTCCACGTAGCCTCTTCTGTTCGCGTTTTTGCCGCACCGCAGAGAGCCGCCCGCTTCTCTCTCGCGCTTTGCGAGCGAAGGGCGCCTAGCCGGCGAAGGTGCGTCTTCTTCGGCAAGAAAGCGAAGCGAGAGCCGGTACGGCGCCCTGCTGCTGTGCTCGCTGCATTTCACATCCAAACTGCACCAGCACGCATAGCAGCATGCAGGCTCACCTCCAAAAAATGTTTCCTGCTGCCACGAAGATCTGGCAACACTGGCACTAAGTCACACTCTGCAGAGAGAGAAAAAGCAAGAGAGATTGAGATGCACTTTGCCCCAGCTTCAGTCTTACAGAACTCGTGCACTTGGAGTTCCCAGAGAAGGTAGAGTGCGTGGAGAAGGTTTTCTCCACGTAGCCTCTTCTGTTCGCGTTTTTGCCGCACCGCAGAGAGCCGCCCGCTTCTCTCTCGCGCTTTGCGAGCGAAGGGCGCCTAGCCGGCGAAGGTGCGTCTTCTTCGGCAAGAAAGCGAAGCGAGAGCCGGTACGGCGCCCTGCTGCTGTACTCCCCGCATTTTACTTCCAAACTGCACCAGCACGCATCGCAGCATGCAGGCTCATCTCCAAAGGATGTTTCCTGCCGTCACGATGTTCTGGCAGCACTGGCACTCGGGACAAAATATGCAGAGAGAGAGGGAGCGAGAGAGAGAGAAAAGAACTTCGCCCCAGCTTCAGCCTTGCAGAACTCGTGCACTTGGAGTTCCCAGAGAAGGTAGCGTGCGTGGAGAATGTTTTCTCCACGTAGCCTTTTCTGTTCGCGTTTTTGTACGCGTTCTGTAAGACTGAAGCTGTGGCAAAGTGCATCTCAATCTCTCTTGCTTTTTCTCTCTCTGCACATTTTGTCCCGACTGCCAGTGCTGCCAAATCTTGGTGGCAGTGGCAAACTTCCTTTGGAGATGAGCCTGCATGCTGCTATGCGTGCTGGTGTAGTTTGGATGTGAAATGCAGCGAGCACAGCAGCAGGGCGCCGTACCGGCTCTCGCTTCGCTTTGCAGCCGCCGAAGACGCACCTTCGCCGGCTAGGCGTCCTTCGCTCGCAAAGCGCGAGAGAGAAGCGGGCGGCTCTCTGCGGTGCGGCAAAAACGCGAACAGAAGAGGCTACGTGGAGAAAACCTTCTCCACGCACTCTACCTTCTCTGGGAACTCCAAGTGCACGAGTTCTGTAAGACTGAAGCTGGGGCAAAGTGCTTCTCTCCCTCTCTCCCTCTTCTCTCTCTGCACATTTTGTCCCGAGTGCCAGTGCTGCCAGACCTTCGTGGCAGCGGGGAACATCTTTTGGAGGTGAGCCTGCATGTTGCTATGCGTGCTGGTGCAGTTTGGATGTGAAATGCAGGGAGCGCAGCAGCAGGGCACAGTGCCGGTTTTCGTTTCGCCTTCTGGCCGCCGAAGACGCACCTTCGCCGGCTAGGCGCCTTTTCGCTCGCAAAGCGCGAGAGGGAAGCGGGCGTCTTTCTGCGGTCCGGCAAAGAAGCGAACAGAAGAGGCTACGTGGAGAAAACCTTCTCCACGCACGCCACCTTCTCTGGGAACTCCAAGTGCACGAGTTCTGTAAGACTGAATTTGGGGCAAAGTGCTTCTCTCTCTCTCTTGCTCCTTCTCTCTCTGCACATTGTGTCCCGTGTGCCAGTGTTTCCAGACCTTCGTGGAAGTGAGCTTGGCTTTTGCCTGGACTCTGTCAGCGCTCATATGGAATCAACCACACGATGGCACTCTCGACTTGCTTTTAAAGGAATCCCGCTGTGTCCAGCTCGGAATCCTCCCGATTCTACAGCCAAGTTGGGAAGGTGCCTGCTCTCAACTCATCTGTCAGCCCCAAAAGATTGCTTTGATCTTCCCCTTCCAACTGCAAACTCTTATTTGCACCACACTCTAACGGCAACACCAACGCCTTTGCCCAAATAATTCTTTTCTCTCTCACAAGAATCTGGCTACAAACTTGAGAACATCTGGCAAAAGCAGAGCTCACAAGGATGCCAACTGAGAAAGCTCTTGCTGCCGACAACTTCAACTGCACCCGTCGAGGTACCAGCACACACCCTGCTATCGGCCCTTTCCTTCTCAGCACCATGGTCCAGCACCATGAAGGGGAGCTGCTCCCAATTTCCTTTTGTTTTGCTGCCGAAACACCGTGCAGCCAGCTGTGAAATGATTCCTCTTCCTTCTCCGCTAGATGTAGCTTCACATTCGTTCAGTGTCCAAGGGACAGGATTCACCACGGAGCTTCTCCACGAACTGCTGCTCGCACACGAGTGGGGCCGGGCCAGAAAAGAGCTTGGCTTTTGCCTGGACTCTGTCAGCGCTCATATGGAATCAACCACACGATGGCACTCTCGACTTGCTTTTAAAGGTATCGCGCTGTGTCCAGCTCGGAAGCCGCCCAATTCCACAGCCAAGTTGGAAAGGTGCCTGCTCTCAACTCGACTGTCAGCCCCAAAAGATTGCTTTGATCTTCCCCTTCCAACTGCAAACTCTTATTTGCACCACACTCTAGTGGCCTTTGCCTTAAAAATTCTTTTCACTCTCACAAGAATCTGGCTACAAACTTGAGAACATCTGGCTAAAGCAGAGCTCACAAAGATGCCAGCTGAGAAAGCTCTTGCTGCCGACAACTTCAACTGCACCCGTCGAGGTACCAGCACACACCCTGCTATCGGCCCTTTCCTTCTCAGCTCTTGCTACCATCCTAACCCTGCAGTCTCACTGAGTCTGCATCCAGTCAGGTCCAGCACCATGGAGGGGAGCTGCTCCCACATGAACGGGACCAGGACAAAAAGCTCAACAGCCTGGCGTTTGCATTCCCACTGACAGTTCAACAGCACTAAGCCAGAGAACTGCCTATGGGCAAAAGTCTTAAAATTCACTAAGACCAACCAATGTACACATGCAAAGTTGTTTCCTTTGCAAAAGAGAGGAATTAGAAGCCCATCTCCAATGAAATGGCATCCCCTCCTCCAAAATACAGAACATCCAGGGACTGATCCCATGCAAAGGTGCCAGAACACTGTTCCTCAGCATTACCTAGGCTGCTAGGTAGGCTACCCACCAAGACTGAGCAGAGCGGTTTACCTTGTCCAAAAGATGGTGTTGCCAGAATTTCAGAAGGCCACTTCTGAGACGCGGAAACCACCTGCCAAACTGAATCTTTCAAGAGGCCACCTTCCAAAGATGGATTCCATGTCCGTAAAGTGTACAAACTGAAGCAATGCTTCCACACCAGATATGTCAGGACAGAAAGCAGCTGGTGCCCCGGACCTCCACTGGGCAGCTTCTTCTCTGCGCCTCCAGCGCTGGGGTTGCGTGCTTTCCTTCCCATGAAAAAGCCTTGCCATTCTCCTTCAGGAGCTTACCAAGCCAAAGTTGCATAGCACCTCCAGTATTGCATACGTCCAACAATTACTCCTACCCAGAAGGGGCCAGGAGAGAAATGTCTTGCTGGACTGTACCTCCCCATGGTACCTTTCCTTCTGCTCCACTGACACTGGCACTATGGCCTTTGCTTCTCAAGGAAAGGCACTCCGAGTCTTTTGGCTGGGACTTGCCTTCTCTACCTTGCCCAGTTTTTCCTAGCCTCCTCTTGCTTTGCTTGCCTTTCTTGCATCTGCCTTCCCTTGCCCTGCCTACATCGTCCTTGCTTTGCTTTGCCTTGCCTACCACTCTTTACCTTGCCTTCCATGCAGGCAAGGCAACACAAGGCAAGTGTAGGCAATTGGAGGCAAGTCAAGGGGGAGGTAGACAAGGCCAGAGCAGTGAGGGGAAAGCAAATGGAGTGGTAGGCAAGAGAAGGTCCAGAAGTTAGAGGCAAGGCTAGGCATAAGAAGGTAAGCCCAGTGATGGGTAGGCCAGGCAGAAACAGGAAGGAGTAGGCAAAGCAAGGCCGTGGAGGAAAGCTGTAGCCAGGTGGGGCATGGGCACAGAAGAGAACTCAAAGCCATGGAGGTTTAGCAGGGCAAGAAGAGGAAACTCTTGGGTTGCCAAGGCAAGGCAGCTGCTGGTAGACAAAAGCGGCCAGGAAAGACTGACTTGACTGGTCTTGCTCTCACCTGTGCCAGCTCTAATCTGCACCTAAAACACTGGGGCTACCTGCTTTCCTTCCAATGCAGAAGAACTGTCATCTTGGTCCCAGAGCTCAGAAGACAAATGTGGATTGCCAGTCCAAAATTCTGTACATGCAAGAATTGATGCCAGAAAAAAGCTGCTGGGACAGACGGGTTTGGCTCCTATGGGCTTCCTCTTCCATGCTCCTGAAACACTGCGGGTATGTGAAGGCCTTGAAGGCTTCCTGAGGGAAGCAGGCAGGGCAAGGCAAGTTGAAGAAATGCCACGAAAAGAGGGGTCTTGAATTCCAGGTGGGGGAGGGGTGAGCAAGGTCCTGCAAGGCAAGTGAAGGCTTTGAGGGCAACAGAAGGCAACTGCTGCATTTACAGGGCAAGGCAAGGCAAGGGAGAGATAAGCAAGACAATGAGAGTTCTAGAAAAAGAAGGGAAGGGAAGGCAAGGCTGGGCCTGGACAAATGGGTGGGGAAGTCAAGGTGGGGATGGCTGAGCAAATCAGTGCAGGGCAGTGGAGGGATGGAAGAGTGGGAATGGTCACTTAAGTTCATACAACATAACCTGTCAAATTCTTTGCACCCATGCCCACGCAGTAAAAGCAAAAAATCAATTGCTGCTTGATTTTGGAATATAGCATGTCTAATGCTGTCTACATCAATTAACGAGTCAGCTATCGCTATGTTGGTAGCATTACTAAACTTGGCCAACCAACAGCCAGGTTTGTTCAGGCTCCTGAGGCCTTGTGCACTTGCAAGCCCAGGAGCCGATGAAGAGGCAGTGATTATCTTGGCAGTGTTCCAGAACTCAGCTGTATCTCTGCAGGCAGAAGTAAAAGCATGTATGCTGTGAGTATGAGAGTGGTGAGTTCAGTTTTGTTGGCTCCATAGTGCAATTGTCATCTTTAGAGAAAAGAGGGTTACTTTCCCCAAAGTAGATGGACCACCTTTAATTGCCATTGGCACTCTGGTCCATGCTCAGTCCGCACAGATGAAGAAAATGCCCTGCGGGAGTTGCATATGTATACTAAAACTCAAGGTTAGTTTTAGTTTGTGATTGAATTACACCGGTGTGAAACACTTGGGTAGCATGGTGTTGTGGCATTGACCCACCAAGCCATAGGGCTATTCCTTGTGCTGAGAAATGTGAAGGTGGTACAGCTATGTGCATTCAAGGTGCCTAAAATCTGCAGTTCCTGTGGGGGTAAAGCAGGGAATTTCCCACGGGGAGACAATGTATCCGGGCAGGCTGAGGGTGAGGCCTATACTAGGCCTAACTCCATGTTTGTTATCTGCAGAAGCTGTTTGGAAATCGAATATAATTAGCTCACGATCCTCTACTGTAAAAACATGTAGCGTGGTGCCAGCTTTACCTGTCTGCCTATCCAGCTTTAATAAGACAATTTAAATGCAATTGTTTTTGCCATGTAGACACATGTGCTTTACATCTCAAACCGTTTGTAATTATTTTTACAGAAAGCTGTCCTACCATCAGCAAGTTAAGCAGGTCTTAAATGCAATTTTCCAAGAACGTGCAGTGCTATCATCCCTGTGAGTAAAGCTGCATCTCGAAAACATCTTAATAAACTTACATTTATCTTAGAGGAGTGAACAGGCATTTTCCACATGACTGTAAATCTGACACACTTTAGATTTATTTCTTGATATTATTCGCAAATGTTTAACTGCTGTATGATGAATTTTCAGTAGTTTCTTGTGCGAAGAAAGTCAAAATAAGTTAAATTCTGCTGTATCTAAAACTCTTAAGGTATACTCTTAATCTTGTATCTAATTTTAGTAAATTTAAAGTTAAAAGAATGCAAAGGCATTCAGAGTGACTACCTCACTGAATTCAAAGGACTATTTTTCTTTCCATAGGTATACCTTAATCAGTATCTGTGTGCGTACAAGTGTGAAAGTGCTGCAGCAAATGTACTAAGAATGTTGTTTGAGTCTTTTATGTCTTTTGAGTTTATAAGTCAGACCTGTCAACTTTAAGTTGATCAAAATTTATGTAAAGTCTGTTGGTTTTCAGTTTGATTAAGAAGTTGAATTTTGGTAACCTCTGAAAGAAAGAAAAGAGAAAACAGACGCTTGTAGTCGAGTGAAGAAAATTTCCATGTTTGTGAGTGGTGGTGTTGTTTAGTGAATTTGTAACAGCTGGCAGAGGGGTGTAACTTGCTGCCTCAGAGCCAGAACTGGCTGAGTAGCATCCTGAGGCCAATTCTGTAAAGCATTTTGTGGCCTAAGAGTCAGTTAGCCCCGTAATAACTTTAACAAAGGCAAGTTTAATTTTGTTTTCCTGTACATGTGTGTGAATTGTCTCTGTTAATTTGTATTTTATCAGCATGTAAGTCTGGGTAGAGGCACCTATGAGATAGGACTTATTTTTTAAGTGCTTGACATTAATTTTTGCTTTCAATGATGTTAACTTTAAGCTCTGTTAGATTTATCTTAATTTTAAGTGAAGTTAAAGTTTAAGTTCTGTCAAAACATGAAATTCTAGATGTGTTGTTAAAGTAATGATATGAATTTACTAAGCTTTTACAGAGAGCATTACCCAGAAAACATTATTTGATGCTATACATATGTGTCTCTTTGTTCACAGCTATTTGTAATTTGTTTATGGTACCATTGATTATTTAGTTAAAACTAAACCACAACGCCGATCTGCAAGAAGTATATTGCTTTAAAGAATTGATATTAATAGAAGCTTGTTTAGAAGATTTAGAGAGACCCTCTCAGGTAAGGCCTGGACACTGGCCAAGCCCTGGCCCTAAGCTGATCGGGTACTGAATCTTTAATCCCAGATGTTTCTACCCTAAAACTGCAATTGAGTCATTTTGGCTCACCAATTGGGCTTGGAGAGCTGGAACCCCTTTTCAGGTAAACTTGACAACCTTGCCCGGGAAAGGTCTTCAAGTCTCACCTGTAAAATGGGACTCTCCCGTGATTGTGGACTCTGGGTAGTAGCTAATAGTTAAATGGTTAATGATCTGTATATTTTTAAAGTACTGTTCTCTATCTCTTATGTATTGCACCTGTAGTTGTATCTGTTGCCTTAATTACCTTTGCTCATAATGCAAAACCCACAATTGAGTGTATAATAACAGTCTTGCTCTCACCTGTGCCAGCTCTAATCTGCACCTAAAACACTGGGGCTACCTGCTTTCCTTCCAATGCAGAAGAACTGTCATCTTGGTCCCAGAGCTCAGAAGACAAATGTGGATTGCCAGTCCAAAATCCTGTACATGCAAGAATTGATGCCAGAAAAAAGCTGCTGGGACAGACGGGTTTGGCTCCTATGGGCTTCCTCTTCCATGCTCCTGAAACGCTGCGGGTATGTGAAGGCCTTGAAGGCTTCCTGAGGGAAGCAGGCAGGGCAAGGCAAGTTGAAGAAATGCCACGAAAAGAGGGGTCTTGAATTCCAGGTGGGGGAGGGGTGAGCAAGGTCCTGCAAGGCAAGTGAAGGCTTTGAGGGCAACAGAAGGCAACTGCTGCATTTACAGGGCAAGGCAAGGCAAGGGAGAGATAAGCAAGACAATGAGAGTTCTAGAAAAAGAAGGGAAGGGAAGGCAAGGCTGGGCCTGGACAAATGGGTGGGGAAGTCAAGGTGGGGATGGCTGAGCAAATCAGTGCAGGGCAGTGGAGGGATGGAAGAGCGGGAATGGTCACTTAAGTTCATACAACATAACCTGTCAAATTCTTTGCACCCATGCCCACGCAGTAAAAGCAAAAAATCAATTGCTGCTTGATTTTGGAATATAGCATGTCTAATGCTGTCTACATCAATTAACAAGTCAGCTATCGCTATGCTGGTAGCATTACTAAACTTGGCCAACCAACAGCCAGGTTTGTTCAGGCTCCTGAGGCCTTGTGCACTTGCAAGCCCAGGAGCCGATGAAGAGGCAGTGATTATCTTGGCAGTGTTCCAGAACTCAGCTGTATCTCTGCAGGCAGAAGTAAAAGCATGTATGCTGTGAGTATGAGAGTGGTGAGTTCAGTTTTGTTGGCTCCATAGTGCAATTGTCATCTTTAGAGAAAAGAGGGTTACTTTCCCCAAAGTAGATGGACCACCTTTAATTGCCATTGGCACTCTGGTCCATGCTCAGTCCGCACAGATTAAGAAAATGCCCTGCGGGAGTTGCATATGTATACTAAAACTCAAGGTTAGTTTTAGTTTGTGATTGAATTACACCGGTGTGAAACACTTGGGTAGCATGGTGTTGTGGCATTGACCCACCAAGCCATAGGGCTATTCCTTGTGCTGAGAAATGTGAAGGTGGTACAGCTATGTGCATTCAAGGTGCCTAAAATCTGCAGTTCCTGTGGGGGTAAAGCAGGGAATTTCCCACGGGGAGACAATGTATCCGGGCAGGCTGAGGAGGCAGGGGTGCTGTTCCATAACTGTGGCAGTTCAGGGGTGGTGAGAAGGATGCCGATCAGACACTTTGTGAATGGCTTCTGAGGCGCAGCAGTGCTAAGGCATAAGGGATCTTGTCCAGTTGCCTTAGCCAGGGTCACCCAGATGTTTTGCTCCAGGGGGTGTATGGGTTGCAGGTATCCTGTTAAATCACAAACAGAAGAGCAGTTACCTCCCCCCTCTTCCTGCTCCCACCCATTACTCCTGCCGACGTAAGTGCGGAGTGGGTACTTGGCACCAGTGCCATTCCCCTGGAACAGTCATAGTAACCACCTTGTTTGCTTCTGCTCCTATCACCTCAAGTGGCGATAAGACCGGGTTTCTGGGGCGTGGTGGGGGGGGGGGTGGATACCATAGCTTGGCACCTGACAAGCAAGACTATGTGGGACTTTGAATGGATAGGGAGGGCAAAACCCACAGAGAAGACTGATCCTATAGTTCCAGTAGGGAGAATATGGGTAGAAGGAGCTGTGTTTTGAGTGCTTAAAGTGAATGGTCTTTCATTTTTCCAGTGTTTGTAACAGTGCAGCTGGAGAATAACTCATCTGAAATGCTGCCTTTTTCAGCCTAGAAATGAAACTCAAGATCCTTTCAGTATAGGAGATAAGATAAAAGTGGATCTTTACTGGAGCTCCAGGGACAGTTCCAGGAAGAATATCCACAAACGCCCACCCCTCCCCCCGTCTGAATACAGTCTTCTAGGTTTTAGGAAATTAGCATCATTGATCAAAAGCACCAATTCAGAGGACAAGTGGGGATGCAATTCCCCCCAGGTCAAGCCCCTTCTCTGGAGCCCCCCCACCCTTGGTACTAGTTGGACTTGTTGACTAAAATGTGTCTTGAAGATCTTGTTGTCAGGCTTGGTTCCCAGGAAGAAGCAAGACAGGAGAGGGGCCTTGTGCCCTCCAGGGCTTGGAGCTCTGCAATGAGTTTGGTCTTTCTGGCTGGGGAAAAACTACTGGCAAGGTCACAAATACAGAAAAGTAAAAAGGCAAAAATCACTTTGGCATCAGAAGCAAAGGTAAAATTAATGTAAAAAGCAAGCTAAGATACATCTGAAAACTTCTCTGCTTTCTTCATCTTCCCCTTATGCAAAGAGGCTTTTGATTTGCAGGATTTTCATTTTATCCAAAGGCATTCATTCCATAGGTGCCAAAACCATCCCACAATGATAAGTGAAATATAGTCAGTAGGGACAATAGGGACTGGCATCCACCGCAAAGGAGAGGAAAGATCATTTCCAGAACAATAGTTTTATTTAACTGTGGTGAAAAGTGGGAGCTGAGTTTTGTTTAGAATTAGCCAGAAGAAGCTCTTAATTATTCTCTGCTGCTGCTGCTCTTATACCTTTTCATAATTACTGTGGCACATTAAGATTGGCTGCTAGCAAACAATGACAAGGCTGTCTAACAAACAATGGCAATTCAAGCAATAATACAATGAGCTATACTGATGCCTTCAGGTATTTCTAGTTTTTTACTCTTCATGTAGCTGTAACTTGCTGTAGTTCTGTGCTTCTTACAAAGTGCTAAAATCCCCTGTTCCCAGCACCTTTAGCCAAAACAAGACTCTCTGAGTACAGATTCAAGGACATATTCATTGCCTTAGGGCTTGAAAATATGTAAACAACTGTGAGATGGGGGGAGCAGGCCTGGGGTGGTTAACATCATCACCTGAGGGTACGATTGGAGAATTAAGGGCCAATATGCTAATGAAACAGAACTTATAAAAGGTGAAGAGCTCGTGACTCGGGGTCCATTTTGGGTGTCGTCCCCGACAGGGGACTTTGTTTGCCTGAATCTACCTTTAAGGCCTCTGCAGGCCTTAAATAAATTGTCTGCTTTTTATACTCCTAATTTGTCTTGGCCTCTGTTTCAGGTAGCCTGTCTTTTAGGCTACAATACAAGCAAAAGTAGAGTTGGTTACAAAAACCGGATGTGCTAGGAAGGCCGGAAGTTGGTATGACAGAGTTAAAAATTGGATGTGCTAGGGAGACCGGAAGTTTTAACCACAGAGTTAAAACTGAAGGTGCTAGGAAGACCGGAAGTTTTGTATCATAGAGTTGAATCGGAGTGTGCTAGGGAGACCGGAAGTTTTAATCACAGAGTTGAAACTGAAGGTGCTAGGAAAACCGGAAGGAGGAAGTGGAGTCAAGCAAGAAAGTTTTCTTCATTCTCTTTTCTTCATTATCTCGTGGACATGCACAACAAGCACAGGACCAAATATGGCAGGGCCTTTGACATGAATTCAGTCGCAGACACAAGCAGTAAGCAGGTCTAGGGTAGGGAATGGGCATGAAAGGGAATGCACAGCAATGGTGGTTTAGCAAGGCAAGACAGGTGAGGTTCATAGATTGCTGGCAGGCGGAAGTGGCCAGGAAAGACTGATTTGACTGGCCTTGCTCTCACCTGCACCATCTCTAATCTGCACCTAAAACACTGGGGCTACCTGCTTTCCTTCCAATGCAGAAGAACTGTCATTTTGGTTCCGGAGCCCAGAAGACAAATGTGGATTGCCTGTCCAAAATTCCATACATGCAAGAATTGATGCCAGGCAAAAGCTGCTGGGACAGACAGGTCTGGCTTCACGTGACCTCCTATGGGCTTCCTCTTCCATGCTCCTGAAACACTGCGGGTATGTGAAGGCCTTGAAGGCTTCCTGAGGGAAGCAGGCAGGGCAAGGCAAGTTGAAGAATTGTCACGAAAAGAAGGGTCTTGAATTCCAGGTGGGGGAGGGGTGAGCAAGGTCCTGCAAGGCAAGTGAGGGCTTTGAGGGCAACAGAAGGCAACTGCTGTGTTTACAGGGCAAGGCAAGGCAAGGGGGAGGTAGGCAAGGCAATGAGAGTCCCAGAAGGAGAAGGGAAGGCAAGGCTGGGCCTGGACAAATGGGTGGGGAAGTCAAGGTGGGGATGGCCGAGCAAGTCAGTGCAGGGCAGTGGAGGGATGGAAGAGCGGGAATGGTCACTTAAGTTCATACAACATAACCTGTCAAATTCTTTGCACCCATGCCCACGCAGTAAAAGCAAAAAATCAATTGCTGCTTGATTTTGGAATATAGCATGTCTAATGCTGTCTACATCAATTAACGAGTCAGCTATCGCTATGCTGGTAGCATTACTAAACTTGGCCAACCAACAGCCAGGTTTGTTCAGGCTCCTGAGGCCTTGTGCACTTGCAAGCCCAGGAGCCGATGAAGAGGCAGTGATTATCTTGGCAGTGTTCCAGAACTCAGCTGTATCTCTGCAGGCAGAAGTAAAAGCATGTATGCTGTGAGTATGAGAGTGGTGAGTTCAGTTTTGTTGGCTCCATAGTGCAATTGTCATCTTTAGAGAAAAGAGGGTTACTTTCCCCAAAGTAGATGGACCACCTTTAATTGCCATTGGCACTCTGGTCCATGCTCAGTCCGCACAGATTAAGAAAATGCCCTGCGGGAGTTGCATATGTATACTAAAACTCAAGGTTAGTTTTAGTTTGTGATTGAATTACACCGGTGTGAAACACTTGGGTAGCATGGTGTTGTGGCATTGACCCACCAAGCCATAGGGCTATTCCTTGTGCTGAGAAATGTGAAGGTGGTACAGCTATGTGCATTCAAGGTGCCTAAAATCTGCAGTTCCTGTGGGGGTAAAGCAGGGAATTTCCCACGGGGAGACAATGTATCCGGGCAGGCTGAGGAGGCAGGGGTGCTGTTCCATAACTGTGGCAGTTCAGGGGTGGTGAGAAGGATGCCGATCAGACACTTTGTGAATGGCTTCTGAGGCGCAGCAGTGCTAAGGCATAAGGGATCTTGTCCAGTTGCCTTAGCCAGGGTCACCCAGATGTTTTGCTCCAGGGGGTGTATGGGTTGCAGGTATCCTGTTAAATCACAAACAGAAGAGCAGTTACCTCCCCCCTCTTCCTGCTCCCACCCATTACTCCTGCCGACGTAAGTGCGGAGTGGGTACTTGGCACCAGTGCCATTCCCCTGGAACAGTCATAGTAACCACCTTGTTTGCTTCTGCTCCTATCACCTCAAGTGGCGATAAGACCGGGTTTCTGGGGCGTGGTGGGGGGGGGGGTGGATACCATAGCTTGGCACCTGACAAGCAAGACTATGTGGGACTTTGAATGGATAGGGAGGGCAAAACCCACAGAGAAGACTGATCCTATAGTTCCAGTAGGGAGAATATGGGTAGAAGGAGCTGTGTTTTGAGTGCTTAAAGTGAATGGTCTTTCATTTTTCCAGTGTTTGTAACAGTGCAGCTGGAGAATAACTCATCTGAAATGCTGCCTTTTTCAGCCTAGAAATGAAACTCAAGATCCTTTCAGTATAGGAGATAAGATAAAAGTGGATCTTTACTGGAGCTCCAGGGACAGTTCCAGGAAGAATATCCACAAAAGCCCACCCCTCCCCCCGGCTGAATACAGTCTTCTAGGTTTTAGGAAATTAGCATCATTGATCAAAAGCACCAATTCAGAGGACAAGTGGGGATGCAATTCCCCCCAGGTCAAGCCCCTTCTCTGGAGCCCCCCCACCCTTGGTACTAGTTGGACTTGTTGACTAAAATGTGTCTTGAAGATCTTGTTGTCAGGCTTGGTTCCCAGGAAGAAGCAAGACAGGAGAGGGGCCTTGTGCCCTCCAGGGCTTGGAGCTCTGCAATGACTTTGGTCTTTCTGGCTGGGGAAAAACTACTGGCAAGGTCACAAATACAGAAAAGTAAAAAGGCAAAAATCACTTTGGCATCAGAAGCAAAGGTAAAATTAATGTAAAAAGCAAGCTAAGATACATCTGAAAACTTCTCTGCTTTCTTCATCTTCCCCTTATGCAAAGAGGCTTTTGATTTGCAGGATTTTCATTTTATCCAAAGGCATTCATTCCATAGGTGCCAAAACCATCCCACAATGATAAGTGAAATATAGTCAGTAGGGACAATAGGGACTGGCATCCACCGCAAAGGAGAGGAAAGATCATTTCCAGAACAATAGTTTTATTTAACTGTGGTGAAAAGTGGGAGCTGAGTTTTGTTTAGAATTAGCCAGAAGAAGCTCTTAATTATTCTCTGCTGCTGCTGCTCTTATACCTTTTCATAATTACTGTGGCACATTAAGATTGGCTGCTAGCAAACAATGACAAGGCTGTCTAACAAACAATGGCAATTCAAGCAATAATACAATGAGCTATACTGATGCCTTCAGGTATTTCTAGTTTTTTACTCTTCATGTAGCTGTAACTTGCTGTAGTTCTGTGCTTCTTACAAAGTGCTAAAATCCCCTGTTCCCAGCACCTTTAGCCAAAACAAGACTCTCTGAGTACAGATTCAAGGACATATTCATTGCCTTAGGGCTTGAAAATATGTAAACAACTGTGAGATGGGGGGAGCAGGCCTGGGGTGGTTAACATCATCACCTGAGGGTACGATTGGAGAATTAAGGGCCAATATGCTAATGAAACAGAACTTATAAAAGGTGAAGAGCTCGTGACTCGGGGTCCATTTTGGGTGTCGTCCCCGACAGGGGACTTTGTTTGCCTGAATCTACCTTTAAGGCCTCTGCAGGCCTTAAATAAATTGTCTGCTTTTTATACTCCTAATTTGTCTTGGCCTCTGTTTCAGGTAGCCTGTCTTTTAGGCTACAATACAAGCAAAAGTAGAGTTGGTTACAAAAACCGGATGTGCTAGGAAGGCCGGAAGTTGGTATGACAGAGTTAAAAATTGGATGTGCTAGGGAGACCGGAAGTTTTAACCACAGAGTTAAAACTGAAGGTGCTAGGAAGACCGGAAGTTTTGTATCATAGAGTTGAATCGGAGTGTGCTAGGGAGACCGGAAGTTTTAACCACAGAGTTGAAACTGAAGGTGCTAGGAAAACCGGAAGTTTTGTATCATAGAGTTGAATCGGAGTGTGCTAGGGAGACCGGAAGTTTTAATCACAGAGTTGAAACTGAAGGTGCTAGGAAAACCGGAAGGAGGAAGTGGAGTCAAGCAAGAAAGTTTTCTTCATTCTCTTTTCTTCATTATCTCGTGGACATGCACAACAAGCACAGGACCAAATATGGCAGGGCCTTTGACATGAATTCAGTCGCAGACACAAGCAGTAAGCAGGTCTAGGGTAGGGAATGGGCATGAAAGGGAATGCACAGCAATGGTGGTTTAGCAAGGCAAGACAGGTGAGGTTCATAGATTGCTGGCAGGCGGAAGTGGCCAGGAAAGACTGATTTGACTGGCCTTGCTCTCACCTGCACCATCTCTAATCTGCACCTAAAACACTGGGGCTACCTGCTTTCCTTCCAATGCAGAAGAACTGTCATTTTGGTTCCGGAGCCCAGAAGACAAATGTGGATTGCCTGTCCAAAATTCCATACATGCAAGAATTGATGCCAGGCAAAAGCTGCTGGGACAGACAGGTCTGGCTTCACGTGACCTCCTATGGGCTTCCTCTTCCATGCTCCTGAAACACTGCGGGTATGTGAAGGCCTTGAAGGCTTCCTGAGGGAAGCAGGCAGGGCAAGGCAAGTTGAAGAATTGTCACGAAAAGAAGGGTCTTGAATTCCAGGTGGGGGAGGGGTGAGCAAGGTCCTGCAAGGCAAGTGAGGGCTTTGAGGGCAACAGAAGGCAACTGCTGTGTTTACAGGGCAAGGCAAGGCAAGGGGGAGGTAGGCAAGGCAATGAGAGTCCCAGAAGGAGAAGGGAAGGCAAGGCTGGGCCTGGACAAATGGGTGGGGAAGTCAAGGTGGGGATGGCCGAGCAAGTCAGTGCAGGGCAGTGGAGGGATGGAAGAGCGGGAATGGTCACTTAAGTTCATACAACATAACCTGTCAAATTCTTTGCACCCATGCCCACGCAGTAAAAGCAAAAAATCAATTGCTGCTTGATTTTGGAATATAGCATGTCTAATGCTGTCTACATCAATTAACGAGTCAGCTATCGCTATGCTGGTAGCATTACTAAACTTGGCCAACCAACAGCCAGGTTTGTTCAGGCTCCTGAGGCCTTGTGCACTTGCAAGCCCAGGAGCCGATGAAGAGGCAGTGATTATCTTGGCAGTGTTCCAGAACTCAGCTGTATCTCTGCAGGCAGAAGTAAAAGCATGTATGCTGTGAGTATGAGAGTGGTGAGTTCAGTTTTGTTGGCTCCATAGTGCAATTGTCATCTTTAGAGAAAAGAGGGTTACTTTCCCCAAAGTAGATGGACCACCTTTAATTGCCATTGGCACTCTGGTCCATGCTCAGTCCGCACAGATTAAGAAAATGCCCTGCGGGAGTTGCATATGTATACTAAAACTCAAGGTTAGTTTTAGTTTGTGATTGAATTACACCGGTGTGAAACACTTGGGTAGCATGGTGTTGTGGCATTGACCCACCAAGCCATAGGGCTATTCCTTGTGCTGAGAAATGTGAAGGTGGTACAGCTATGTGCATTCAAGGTGCCTAAAATCTGCAGTTCCTGTGGGGGTAAAGCAGGGAATTTCCCACGGGGAGACAATGTATCCGGGCAGGCTGAGGAGGCAGGGGTGCTGTTCCATAACTGTGGCAGTTCAGGGGTGGTGAGAAGGATGCCGATCAGACACTTTGTGAATGGCTTCTGAGGCGCAGCAGTGCTAAGGCATAAGGGATCTTGTCCAGTTGCCTTAGCCAGGGTCACCCAGATGTTTTGCTCCAGGGGGTGTATGGGTTGCAGGTATCCTGTTAAATCACAAACAGAAGAGCAGTTACCTCCCCCCTCTTCCTGCTCCCACCCATTACTCCTGCCGACGTAAGTGCGGAGTGGGTACTTGGCACCAGTGCCATTCCCCTGGAACAGTCATAGTAACCACCTTGTTTGCTTCTGCTCCTATCACCTCAAGTGGCGATAAGACCGGGTTTCTGGGGCGTGGTGGGGGGGGGGGTGGATACCATAGCTTGGCACCTGACAAGCAAGACTATGTGGGACTTTGAATGGATAGGGAGGGCAAAACCCACAGAGAAGACTGATCCTATAGTTCCAGTAGGGAGAATATGGGTAGAAGGAGCTGTGTTTTGAGTGCTTAAAGTGAATGGTCTTTCATTTTTCCAGTGTTTGTAACAGTGCAGCTGGAGAATAACTCATCTGAAATGCTGCCTTTTTCAGCCTAGAAATGAAACTCAAGATCCTTTCAGTATAGGAGATAAGATAAAAGGGGATCTTTACTGGAGCTCCAGGGACAGTTCCAGGAAGAATATCCACAAAAGCCCACCCCTCCCCCCGGCTGAATACAGTCTTCTAGGTTTTAGGAAATTAGCATCATTGATCAAAAGCACCAATTCAGAGGACAAGTGGGGATGCAATTCCCCCCAGGTCAAGCCCCTTCTCTGGAGCCCCCCCACCCTTGGTACTAGTTGGACTTGTTGACTAAAATGTGTCTTGAAGATCTTGTTGTCAGGCTTGGTTCCCAGGAAGAAGCAAGACAGGAGAGGGGCCTTGTGCCCTCCAGGGCTTGGAGCTCTGCAATGAGTTTGGTCTTTCTGGCTGGGGAAAAACTACTGGCAAGGTCACAAATACAGAAAAGTAAAAAGGCAAAAATCACTTTGGCATCAGAAGCAAAGGTAAAATTAATGTAAAAAGCAAGCTAAGATACATCTGAAAACTTCTCTGCTTTCTTCATCTTCCCCTTATGCAAAGAGGCTTTTGATTTGCAGGATTTTCATTTTATCCAAAGGCATTCATTCCATAGGTGCCAAAACCATCCCACAATGATAAGTGAAATATAGTCAGTAGGGACAATAGGGACTGGCATCCACCGCAAAGGAGAGGAAAGATCATTTCCAGAACAATAGTTTTATTTAACTGTGGTGAAAAGTGGGAGCTGAGTTTTGTTTAGAATTAGCCAGAAGAAGCTCTTAATTATTCTCTGCTGCTGCTGCTCTTATACCTTTTCATAATTACTGTGGCACATTAAGATTGGCTGCTAGCAAACAATGACAAGGCTGTCTAACAAACAATGGCAATTCAAGCAATAATACAATGAGCTATACTGATGCCTTCAGGTATTTCTAGTTTTTTACTCTTCATGTAGCTGTAACTTGCTGTAGTTCTGTGCTTCTTACAAAGTGCTAAAATCCCCTGTTCCCAGCACCTTTAGCCAAAACAAGACTCTCTGAGTACAGATTCAAGGACATATTCATTGCCTTAGGGCTTGAAAATATGTAAACAACTGTGAGATGGGGGGAGCAGGCCTGGGGTGGTTAACATCATCACCTGAGGGTACGATTGGAGAATTAAGGGCCAATATGCTAATGAAACAGAACTTATAAAAGGTGAAGAGCTCGTGACTCGGGGTCCATTTTGGGTGTCGTCCCCGACAGGGGACTTTGTTTGCCTGAATCTACCTTTAAGGCCTCTGCAGGCCTTAAATAAATTGTCTGCTTTTTATACTCCTAATTTGTCTTGGCCTCTGTTTCAGGTAGCCTGTCTTTTAGGCTACAATACAAGCAAAAGTAGAGTTGGTTACAAAAACCGGATGTGCTAGGAAGGCCGGAAGTTGGTATGACAGAGTTAAAAATTGGATGTGCTAGGGAGACCGGAAGTTTTAACCACAGAGTTAAAACTGAAGGTGCTAGGAAGACCGGAAGTTTTGTATCATAGAGTTGAATCGGAGTGTGCTAGGGAGACCGGAAGTTTTAATCACAGAGTTGAAACTGAAGGTGCTAGGAAAACCGGAAGGAGGAAGTGGAGTCAAGCAAGAAAGTTTTCTTCATTCTCTTTTCTTCATTATCTCGTGGACATGCACAACAAGCACAGGACCAAATATGGCAGGGCCTTTGACATGAATTCAGTCGCAGACACAAGCAGTAAGCAGGTCTAGGGTAGGGAATGGGCATGAAAGGGAATGCACAGCAATGGTGGTTTAGCAAGGCAAGACAGGTGAGGTTCATAGATTGCTGGCAGGCGGAAGTGGCCAGGAAAGACTGATTTGACTGGCCTTGCTCTCACCTGCACCATCTCTAATCTGCACCTAAAACACTGGGGCTACCTGCTTTCCTTCCAATGCAGAAGAACTGTCATTTTGGTTCCGGAGCCCAGAAGACAAATGTGGATTGCCTGTCCAAAATTCCATACATGCAAGAATTGATGCCAGGCAAAAGCTGCTGGGACAGACAGGTCTGGCTTCACGTGACCTCCTATGGGCTTCCTCTTCCATGCTCCTGAAACACTGCGGGTATGTGAAGGCCTTGAAGGCTTCCTGAGGGAAGCAGGCAGGGCAAGGCAAGTTGAAGAATTGTCACGAAAAGAAGGGTCTTGAATTCCAGGTGGGGGAGGGGTGAGCAAGGTCCTGCAAGGCAAGTGAGGGCTTTGAGGGCAACAGAAGGCAACTGCTGTGTTTACAGGGCAAGGCAAGGCAAGGGGGAGGTAGGCAAGGCAATGAGAGTCCCAGAAGGAGAAGGGAAGGCAAGGCTGGGCCTGGACAAATGGGTGGGGAAGTCAAGGTGGGGATGGCCGAGCAAGTCAGTGCAGGGCAGTGGAGGGATGGAAGAGCGGGAATGGTCACTTAAGTTCATACAACATAACCTGTCAAATTCTTTGCACCCATGCCCATGCAGTAAAAGCAAAAAATCAATTGCTGCTTGATTTTGGAATATAGCATGTCTAATGCTGTCTACATCAATTAACGAGTCAGCTATCGCTATGCTGGTAGCATTACTAAACTTGGCCAACCAACAGCCAGGTTTGTTCAGGCTCCTGAGGCCTTGTGCACTTGCAAGCCCAGGAGCCGATGAAGAGGCAGTGATTATCTTGGCAGTGTTCCAGAACTCAGCTGTATCTCTGCAGGCAGAAGTAAAAGCATGTATGCTGTGAGTATGAGAGTGGTGAGTTCAGTTTTGTTGGCTCCATAGTGCAATTGTCATCTTTAGAGAAAAGAGGGTTACTTTCCCCAAAGTAGATGGACCACCTTTAATTGCCATTGGCACTCTGGTCCATGCTCAGTCCGCACAGATTAAGAAAATGCCCTGCGGGAGTTGCATATGTATACTAAAACTCAAGGTTAGTTTTAGTTTGTGATTGAATTACACCGGTGTGAAACACTTGGGTAGCATGGTGTTGTGGCATTGACCCACCAAGCCATAGGGCTATTCCTTGTGCTGAGAAATGTGAAGGTGGTACAGCTATGTGCATTCAAGGTGCCTAAAATCTGCAGTTCCTGTGGGGGTAAAGCAGGGAATTTCCCACGGGGAGACAATGTATCCGGGCAGGCTGAGGAGGCAGGGGTGCTGTTCCATAACTGTGGCAGTTCAGGGGTGGTGAGAAGGATGCCGATCAGACACTTTGTGAATGGCTTCTGAGGCGCAGCAGTGCTAAGGCATAAGGGATCTTGTCCAGTTGCCTTAGCCAGGGTCACCCAGATGTTTTGCTCCAGGGGGTGTATGGGTTGCAGGTATCCTGTTAAATCACAAACAGAAGAGCAGTTACCTCCCCCCTCTTCCTGCTCCCACCCATTACTCCTGCCGACGTAAGTGCGGAGTGGGTACTTGGCACCAGTGCCATTCCCCTGGAACAGTCATAGTAACCACCTTGTTTGCTTCTGCTCCTATCACCTCAAGTGGCGATAAGACCGGGTTTCTGGGGCGTGGTGGGGGGGGGGGTGGATACCATAGCTTGGCACCTGACAAGCAAGACTATGTGGGACTTTGAATGGATAGGGAGGGCAAAACCCACAGAGAAGACTGATCCTATAGTTCCAGTAGGGAGAATATGGGTAGAAGGAGCTGTGTTTTGAGTGCTTAAAGTGAATGGTCTTTCATTTTTCCAGTGTTTGTAACAGTGCAGCTGGAGAATAACTCATCTGAAATGCTGCCTTTTTCAGCCTAGAAATGAAACTCAAGATCCTTTCAGTATAGGAGATAAGATAAAAGTGGATCTTTACTGGAGCTCCAGGGACAGTTCCAGGAAGAATATCCACAAAAGCCCACCCCTCCCCCCGGCTGAATACAGTCTTCTAGGTTTTAGGAAATTAGCATCATTGATCAAAAGCACCAATTCAGAGGACAAGTGGGGATGCAATTCCCCCCAGGTCAAGCCCCTTCTCTGGAGCCCCCCCACCCTTGGTACTAGTTGGACTTGTTGACTAAAATGTGTCTTGAAGATCTTGTTGTCAGGCTTGGTTCCCAGGAAGAAGCAAGACAGGAGAGGGGCCTTGTGCCCTCCAGGGCTTGGAGCTCTGCAATGACTTTGGTCTTTCTGGCTGGGGAAAAACTACTGGCAAGGTCACAAATACAGAAAAGTAAAAAGGCAAAAATCACTTTGGCATCAGAAGCAAAGGTAAAATTAATGTAAAAAGCAAGCTAAGATACATCTGAAAACTTCTCTGCTTTCTTCATCTTCCCCTTATGCAAAGAGGCTTTTGATTTGCAGGATTTTCATTTTATCCAAAGGCATTCATTCCATAGGTGCCAAAACCATCCCACAATGATAAGTGAAATATAGTCAGTAGGGACAATAGGGACTGGCATCCACCGCAAAGGAGAGGAAAGATCATTTCCAGAACAATAGTTTTATTTAACTGTGGTGAAAAGTGGGAGCTGAGTTTTGTTTAGAATTAGCCAGAAGAAGCTCTTAATTATTCTCTGCTGCTGCTGCTCTTATACCTTTTCATAATTACTGTGGCACATTAAGATTGGCTGCTAGCAAACAATGACAAGGCTGTCTAACAAACAATGGCAATTCAAGCAATAATACAATGAGCTATACTGATGCCTTCAGGTATTTCTAGTTTTTTACTCTTCATGTAGCTGTAACTTGCTGTAGTTCTGTGCTTCTTACAAAGTGCTAAAATCCCCTGTTCCCAGCACCTTTAGCCAAAACAAGACTCTCTGAGTACAGATTCAAGGACATATTCATTGCCTTAGGGCTTGAAAATATGTAAACAACTGTGAGATGGGGGGAGCAGGCCTGGGGTGGTTAACATCATCACCTGAGGGTACGATTGGAGAATTAAGGGCCAATATGCTAATGAAACAGAACTTATAAAAGGTGAAGAGCTCGTGACTCGGGGTCCATTTTGGGTGTCGTCCCCGACAGGGGACTTTGTTTGCCTGAATCTACCTTTAAGGCCTCTGCAGGCCTTAAATAAATTGTCTGCTTTTTATACTCCTAATTTGTCTTGGCCTCTGTTTCAGGTAGCCTGTCTTTTAGGCTACAATACAAGCAAAAGTAGAGTTGGTTACAAAA
This sequence comes from Acanthiza pusilla, assembly GCA_036630365.1. Lineage (NCBI taxonomy): Eukaryota > Metazoa > Chordata > Aves > Passeriformes > Acanthizidae > Acanthiza > Acanthiza pusilla. The sequence goes on from JAXCHO010000897.1 coordinate 25,345, forward strand.
ACCGGATGTGCTAGGAAGGCCGGAAGTTGGTATGACAGAGTTAAAAATTGGATGTGCTAGGGAGACCGGAAGTTTTAACCACAGAGTTAAAACTGAAGGTGCTAGGAAGACCGGAAGTTTTGTATCATAGAGTTGAATCGGAGTGTGCTAGGGAGACCGGAAGTTTTAACCACAGAGTTGAAACTGAAGGTGCTAGGAAAACCGGAAGTTTTGTATCATAGAGTTGAATCGGAGTGTGCTAGGGAGACCGGAAGTTTTAATCACAGAGTTGAAACTGAAGGTGCTAGGAAAACCGGAAGGAGGAAGTGGAGTCAAGCAAGAAAGTTTTCTTCATTCTCTTTTCTTCATTATCTCGTGGACATGCACAACAAGCACAGGACCAAATATGGCAGGGCCTTTGACATGAATTCAGTCGCAGACACAAGCAGTAAGCAGGTCTAGGGTAGGGAATGGGCATGAAAGGGAATGCACAGCAATGGTGGTTTAGCAAGGCAAGACAGGTGAGGTTCATAGATTGCTGGCAGGCGGAAGTGGCCAGGAAAGACTGATTTGACTGGCCTTGCTCTCACCTGCACCATCTCTAATCTGCACCTAAAACACTGGGGCTACCTGCTTTCCTTCCAATGCAGAAGAACTGTCATTTTGGTTCCGGAGCCCAGAAGACAAATGTGGATTGCCTGTCCAAAATTCCATACATGCAAGAATTGATGCCAGGCAAAAGCTGCTGGGACAGACAGGTCTGGCTTCACGTGACCTCCTATGGGCTTCCTCTTCCATGCTCCTGAAACACTGCGGGTATGTGAAGGCCTTGAAGGCTTCCTGAGGGAAGCAGGCAGGGCAAGGCAAGTTGAAGAATTGTCACGAAAAGAAGGGTCTTGAATTCCAGGTGGGGGAGGGGTGAGCAAGGTCCTGCAAGGCAAGTGAGGGCTTTGAGGGCAACAGAAGGCAACTGCTGTGTTTACAGGGCAAGGCAAGGCAAGGGGGAGGTAGGCAAGGCAATGAGAGTCCCAGAAGGAGAAGGGAAGGCAAGGCTGGGCCTGGACAAATGGGTGGGGAAGTCAAGGTGGGGATGGCCGAGCAAGTCAGTGCAGGGCAGTGGAGGGATGGAAGAGCGGGAATGGTCACTTAAGTTCATACAACATAACCTGTCAAATTCTTTGCACCCATGCCCACGCAGTAAAAGCAAAAAATCAATTGCTGCTTGATTTTGGAATATAGCATGTCTAATGCTGTCTACATCAATTAACGAGTCAGCTATCGCTATGCTGGTAGCATTACTAAACTTGGCCAACCAACAGCCAGGTTTGTTCAGGCTCCTGAGGCCTTGTGCACTTGCAAGCCCAGGAGCCGATGAAGAGGCAGTGATTATCTTGGCAGTGTTCCAGAACTCAGCTGTATCTCTGCAGGCAGAAGTAAAAGCATGTATGCTGTGAGTATGAGAGTGGTGAGTTCAGTTTTGTTGGCTCCATAGTGCAATTGTCATCTTTAGAGAAAAGAGGGTTACTTTCCCCAAAGTAGATGGACCACCTTTAATTGCCATTGGCACTCTGGTCCATGCTCAGTCCGCACAGATTAAGAAAATGCCCTGCGGGAGTTGCATATGTATACTAAAACTCAAGGTTAGTTTTAGTTTGTGATTGAATTACACCGGTGTGAAACACTTGGGTAGCATGGTGTTGTGGCATTGACCCACCAAGCCATAGGGCTATTCCTTGTGCTGAGAAATGTGAAGGTGGTACAGCTATGTGCATTCAAGGTGCCTAAAATCTGCAGTTCCTGTGGGGGTAAAGCAGGGAATTTCCCACGGGGAGACAATGTATCCGGGCAGGCTGAGGAGGCAGGGGTGCTGTTCCATAACTGTGGCAGTTCAGGGGTGGTGAGAAGGATGCCGATCAGACACTTTGTGAATGGCTTCTGAGGCGCAGCAGTGCTAAGGCATAAGGGATCTTGTCCAGTTGCCTTAGCCAGGGTCACCCAGATGTTTTGCTCCAGGGGGTGTATGGGTTGCAGGTATCCTGTTAAATCACAAACAGAAGAGCAGTTACCTCCCCCCTCTTCCTGCTCCCACCCATTACTCCTGCCGACGTAAGTGCGGAGTGGGTACTTGGCACCAGTGCCATTCCCCTGGAACAGTCATAGTAACCACCTTGTTTGCTTCTGCTCCTATCACCTCAAGTGGCGATAAGACCGGGTTTCTGGGGCGTGGTGGGGGGGGGGGGTGGATACCATAGCTTGGCACCTGACAAGCAAGACTATGTGGGACTTTGAATGGATAGGGAGGGCAAAACCCACAGAGAAGACTGATCCTATAGTTCCAGTAGGGAGAATATGGGTAGAAGGAGCTGTGTTTTGAGTGCTTAAAGTGAATGGTCTTTCATTTTTCCAGTGTTTGTAACAGTGCAGCTGGAGAATAACTCATCTGAAATGCTGCCTTTTTCAGCCTAGAAATGAAACTCAAGATCCTTTCAGTATAGGAGATAAGATAAAAGGGGATCTTTACTGGAGCTCCAGGGACAGTTCCAGGAAGAATATCCACAAAAGCCCACCCCTCCCCCCGGCTGAATACAGTCTTCTAGGTTTTAGGAAATTAGCATCATTGATCAAAAGCACCAATTCAGAGGACAAGTGGGGATGCAATTCCCCCCAGGTCAAGCCCCTTCTCTGGAGCCCCCCCACCCTTGGTACTAGTTGGACTTGTTGACTAAAATGTGTCTTGAAGATCTTGTTGTCAGGCTTGGTTCCCAGGAAGAAGCAAGACAGGAGAGGGGCCTTGTGCCCTCCAGGGCTTGGAGCTCTGCAATGAGTTTGGTCTTTCTGGCTGGGGAAAAACTACTGGCAAGGTCACAAATACAGAAAAGTAAAAAGGCAAAAATCACTTTGGCATCAGAAGCAAAGGTAAAATTAATGTAAAAAGCAAGCTAAGATACATCTGAAAACTTCTCTGCTTTCTTCATCTTCCCCTTATGCAAAGAGGCTTTTGATTTGCAGGATTTTCATTTTATCCAAAGGCATTCATTCCATAGGTGCCAAAACCATCCCACAATGATAAGTGAAATATAGTCAGTAGGGACAATAGGGACTGGCATCCACCGCAAAGGAGAGGAAAGATCATTTCCAGAACAATAGTTTTATTTAACTGTGGTGAAAAGTGGGAGCTGAGTTTTGTTTAGAATTAGCCAGAAGAAGCTCTTAATTATTCTCTGCTGCTGCTGCTCTTATACCTTTTCATAATTACTGTGGCACATTAAGATTGGCTGCTAGCAAACAATGACAAGGCTGTCTAACAAACAATGGCAATTCAAGCAATAATACAATGAGCTATACTGATGCCTTCAGGTATTTCTAGTTTTTTACTCTTCATGTAGCTGTAACTTGCTGTAGTTCTGTGCTTCTTACAAAGTGCTAAAATCCCCTGTTCCCAGCACCTTTAGCCAAAACAAGACTCTCTGAGTACAGATTCAAGGACATATTCATTGCCTTAGGGCTTGAAAATATGTAAACAACTGTGAGATGGGGGGAGCAGGCCTGGGGTGGTTAACATCATCACCTGAGGGTACGATTGGAGAATTAAGGGCCAATATGCTAATGAAACAGAACTTATAAAAGGTGAAGAGCTCGTGACTCGGGGTCCATTTTGGGTGTCGTCCCCGACAGGGGACTTTGTTTGCCTGAATCTACCTTTAAGGCCTCTGCAGGCCTTAAATAAATTGTCTGCTTTTTATACTCCTAATTTGTCTTGGCCTCTGTTTCAGGTAGCCTGTCTTTTAGGCTACAATACAAGCAAAAGTAGAGTTGGTTACAAAAACCGGATGTGCTAGGAAGGCCGGAAGTTGGTATGACAGAGTTAAAAATTGGATGTGCTAGGGAGACCGGAAGTTTTAACCACAGAGTTAAAACTGAAGGTGCTAGGAAGACCGGAAGTTTTGTATCATAGAGTTGAATCGGAGTGTGCTAGGGAGACCGGAAGTTTTAATCACAGAGTTGAAACTGAAGGTGCTAGGAAAACCGGAAGGAGGAAGTGGAGTCAAGCAAGAAAGTTTTCTTCATTCTCTTTTCTTCATTATCTCGTGGACATGCACAACAAGCACAGGACCAAATATGGCAGGGCCTTTGACATGAATTCAGTCGCAGACACAAGCAGTAAGCAGGTCTAGGGTAGGGAATGGGCATGAAAGGGAATGCACAGCAATGGTGGTTTAGCAAGGCAAGACAGGTGAGGTTCATAGATTGCTGGCAGGCGGAAGTGGCCAGGAAAGACTGATTTGACTGGCCTTGCTCTCACCTGCACCATCTCTAATCTGCACCTAAAACACTGGGGCTACCTGCTTTCCTTCCAATGCAGAAGAACTGTCATTTTGGTTCCGGAGCCCAGAAGACAAATGTGGATTGCCTGTCCAAAATTCCATACATGCAAGAATTGATGCCAGGCAAAAGCTGCTGGGACAGACAGGTCTGGCTTCACGTGACCTCCTATGGGCTTCCTCTTCCATGCTCCTGAAACACTGCGGGTATGTGAAGGCCTTGAAGGCTTCCTGAGGGAAGCAGGCAGGGCAAGGCAAGTTGAAGAATTGTCACGAAAAGAAGGGTCTTGAATTCCAGGTGGGGGAGGGGTGAGCAAGGTCCTGCAAGGCAAGTGAGGGCTTTGAGGGCAACAGAAGGCAACTGCTGTGTTTACAGGGCAAGGCAAGGCAAGGGGGAGGTAGGCAAGGCAATGAGAGTCCCAGAAGGAGAAGGGAAGGCAAGGCTGGGCCTGGACAAATGGGTGGGGAAGTCAAGGTGGGGATGGCCGAGCAAGTCAGTGCAGGGCAGTGGAGGGATGGAAGAGCGGGAATGGTCACTTAAGTTCATACAACATAACCTGTCAAATTCTTTGCACCCATGCCCACGCAGTAAAAGCAAAAAATCAATTGCTGCTTGATTTTGGAATATAGCATGTCTAATGCTGTCTACATCAATTAACGAGTCAGCTATCGCTATGCTGGTAGCATTACTAAACTTGGCCAACCAACAGCCAGGTTTGTTCAGGCTCCTGAGGCCTTGTGCACTTGCAAGCCCAGGAGCCGATGAAGAGGCAGTGATTATCTTGGCAGTGTTCCAGAACTCAGCTGTATCTCTGCAGGCAGAAGTAAAAGCATGTATGCTGTGAGTATGAGAGTGGTGAGTTCAGTTTTGTTGGCTCCATAGTGCAATTGTCATCTTTAGAGAAAAGAGGGTTACTTTCCCCAAAGTAGATGGACCACCTTTAATTGCCATTGGCACTCTGGTCCATGCTCAGTCCGCACAGATGAAGAAAATGCCCTGCGGGAGTTGCATATGTATACTAAAACTCAAGGTTAGTTTTAGTTTGTGATTGAATTACACCGGTGTGAAACACTTGGGTAGCATGGTGTTGTGGCATTGACCCACCAAGCCATAGGGCTATTCCTTGTGCTGAGAAATGTGAAGGTGGTACAGCTATCTGCATTCAAGGTGCCTAAAATCTGCAGTTCCTGTGGGGGTAAAGCAGGGAATTTCCCACGGGGAGACAAGGTATCTGGGCAGGCTGAGGGTGGGGCCTATACTAGGCCTAACTCCATGTTTGTTATCTGCAGAAGCTGTTTGGAAATCGAATATAATTAGCTCACGATCCTCTACTGTAAAAACATGTAGCGTGGTGCCAGCTTTACCTGTCTGCCTATACAGCTTTAATAAGACAATTTAAATGCAATTGTTTTTGCCATGTAGACACATGTGCTTTACATCTCAAACCGTTTGTAATTATTTTTACAGAAAGCTGTCTTACCATCAGCAAGTTAAGCAGGTCTTAAATGCAATTTTCCAAGAACATGCAGTGCTATCATCCCTGTGAGTAAAGCTGCATCTCGAAAACATCTTAATAAACTTACATTTATCTTAGAGGAGTGAACAGGCATTTTCCACATGACTGTAAATCTGCCACACTTTAGATTTATTTCTTGATATTATTTGCAAATGTTTAACTGCTGTATGATGAATTTTCAGTAGTTTCTTGTGCGAAGAAAGTCAAAATAAGTTAAATTCTGCTGTATCTAAAACTCTTAAGGTATACTCTTAATCTTGTATCTAATTTTAGTAAATTTAAAGTTAAAAGAATGCAAAGGCATTCAGAGTGACTACCTCACTGAATTCAAAGGACTATTTTTCTTTCCATAGGTATACCTTAATCAGTATCTGTGTGCATACAAGTGTGAAAGTGCTGCAGCAAATGTACTAAGAATGTTGTTTGAGTCTTTTATGCCTTTTGAGTTTATAAGTCAGACCTGTCAACTTTAAGTTGATCAAAATTTATGTAAAGTCTGTTGGTTTTCAGTTTGATTAAGAAGTTGAATTTTGGTAACCTCTGAAAGAAAGAAAAGAGAAAACAGACGCTTGTAGTCGAGTGAAGAAAATTTCCATGTTTGTGAGTGGTGGTGTTGTTTAGTGAATTTGTAACAGCTGGCAGAGGGGTGTAACTTGCTGCCTCAGAGCCAGAACTGGCTGAGTAGCATCCTGAGGCCAATTCTGTAAAGCATTTTGTGGCCTAAGAGTCAGTTAGCCCCATAATAACTTTAGCAAAGGCAAGTTTAATTTTGTTTTCCTGTACATGTGTGTGAATTGTCTCTGTTAATTTGTATTTTATCAGCATGTAAGTCTGGGTAGAGGCACCTATGAGATAGGACTTATTTTTTAAGTGCTTGACATTAATTTTTGCTTTCAATGATGTTAACTTTAAGCTCTGTTAGATTTATCTTAATTTTAAGTGAAGTTAAAGTTTAAGTTCTGTCAAAACATGAAATTCTAGATGTGTTGTTAAAGTAATGATATGAATTTACTAAGCTTTTACAGAGAGCATTACCCAGAAAACATTATTTGATGCTATACATATGTGTCTCTTTGTTCACAGCTATTTGTAATTTGTTTATGGTACCATTGATTATTTAGTTAAAACTAAACCACAACACCGATCTGCAAGAAGTATATTGCTTTAAAGAATTGATATTAATAGAAGCTTGTTTAGAAGATTTAGAGAGACCCTCTCAGGTAAGGCCTGGGCTCTGGCCAAGTCCTGGCCCTAAGCTGAACGGGTACTGAATCTTGAATCCCAGATGTTTCTACCCTAAAACTGCAATTGAGTCATTTTGGCTCACCAATTGGGCTTGGAGAGCTGGAACCCCTTTTCAGGTAAACTTGACAACCTTGCCCGGGAAAGGTCTTCAAGTCTCACCTGTAAAATGGGACTCTCCCGTGATTGTGGACTCTGGGTAGTAGCTAATAGTTAAATGGTTAATGATCTGTATATTTTTAAAGTACTGTTCTCTTTCTCTTATGTATTGCACCTGTAGTTGTATCTGTTGCCTTAATTACCTTTGCTCATAATGCAAAACCCACAATTGAGTGTATAATAACAGTCTTGCTCTCTCCTGTGCCAGCTCTAATCTGCACCTAAAACACTGGGGCTACCTGCTTTCCTTCCAATGCAGAAGAACTGTCATCTTGGTCCCAGAGCTCAGAAGACAAATGTGGATTGCCAGTCCAAAATCCTGTACATGCAAGAATTGATGCCAGAAAAAAGCTGCTGGGACAGACGGGTTTGGCTCCTATGGGCTTCCTCTTCCATGCTCCTGAAACGCTGCGGGTATGTGAAGGCCTTGAAGGCTTCCTGAGGGAAGCAGGCAGGGCAAGGCAAGTTGAAGAAATGCCACGAAAAGAGGGGTCTTGAATTCCAGGTGGGGGAGGGGTGAGCAAGGTCCTGCAAGGCAAGTGAAGGCTTTGAGGGCAACAGAAGGCAACTGCTGCATTTACAGGGCAAGGCAAGGCAAGGGAGAGATAAGCAAGACAATGAGAGTTCTAGAAAAAGAAGGGAAGGGAAGGGAAGGCAAGGCTGGGCCTGGACAAATGGGTGGGGAAGTCAAGGTGGGGATGGCTGAGCAAATCAGTGCAGGGCAGTGGAGGGATGGAAGAGCGGGAATGGTCACTTAAGTTCATACAACATAACCTGTCAAATTCTTTGCACCCATGCCCACGCAGTAAAAGCAAAAAATCAATTGCTGCTTGATTTTGGAATATAGCATGTCTAATGCTGTCTACATCAATTAACAAGTCAGCTATCGCTATGCTGGTAGCATTACTAAACTTGGCCAACCAACAGCCAGGTTTGTTCAGGCTCCTGAGGCCTTGTGCACTTGCAAGCCCAGGAGCCGATGAAGAGGCAGTGATTATCTTGGCAGTGTTCCAGAACTCAGCTGTATCTCTGCAGGCAGAAGTAAAAGCATGTATGCTGTGAGTATGAGAGTGGTGAGTTCAGTTTTGTTGGCTCCATAGTGCAATTGTCATCTTTAGAGAAAAGAGGGTTACTTTCCCCAAAGTAGATGGACCACCTTTAATTGCCATTGGCACTCTGGTCCATGCTCAGTCCGCACAGATTAAGAAAATGCCCTGCGGGAGTTGCATATGTATACTAAAACTCAAGGTTAGTTTTAGTTTGTGATTGAATTACACCGGTGTGAAACACTTGGGTAGCATGGTGTTGTGGCATTGACCCACCAAGCCATAGGGCTATTCCTTGTGCTGAGAAATGTGAAGGTGGTACAGCTATGTGCATTCAAGGTGCCTAAAATCTGCAGTTCCTGTGGGGGTAAAGCAGGGAATTTCCCACGGGGAGACAATGTATCCGGGCAGGCTGAGGAGGCAGGGGTGCTGTTCCATAACTGTGGCAGTTCAGGGGTGGTGAGAAGGATGCCGATCAGACACTTTGTGAATGGCTTCTGAGGCGCAGCAGTGCTAAGGCATAAGGGATCTTGTCCAGTTGCCTTAGCCAGGGTCACCCAGATGTTTTGCTCCAGGGGGTGTATGGGTTGCAGGTATCCTGTTAAATCACAAACAGAAGAGCAGTTACCTCCCCCCTCTTCCTGCTCCCACCCATTACTCCTGCCGACGTAAGTGCGGAGTGGGTACTTGGCACCAGTGCCATTCCCCTGGAACAGTCATAGTAACCACCTTGTTTGCTTCTGCTCCTATCACCTCAAGTGGCGATAAGACCGGGTTTCTGGGGCGTGGTGGGGGGGGGGGTGGATACCATAGCTTGGCACCTGACAAGCAAGACTATGTGGGACTTTGAATGGATAGGGAGGGCAAAACCCACAGAGAAGACTGATCCTATAGTTCCAGTAGGGAGAATATGGGTAGAAGGAGCTGTGTTTTGAGTGCTTAAAGTGAATGGTCTTTCATTTTTCCAGTGTTTGTAACAGTGCAGCTGGAGAATAACTCATCTGAAATGCTGCCTTTTTCAGCCTAGAAATGAAACTCAAGATCCTTTCAGTATAGGAGATAAGATAAAAGTGGATCTTTACTGGAGCTCCAGGGACAGTTCCAGGAAGAATATCCACAAACGCCCACCCCTCCCCCCGGCTGAATACAGTCTTCTAGGTTTTAGGAAATTAGCATCATTGATCAAAAGCACCAATTCAGAGGACAAGTGGGGATGCAATTCCCCCCAGGTCAAGCCCCTTCTCTGGAGCCCCCCCACCCTTGGTACTAGTTGGACTTGTTGACTAAAATGTGTCTTGAAGATCTTGTTGTCAGGCTTGGTTCCCAGGAAGAAGCAAGACAGGAGAGGGGCCTTGTGCCCTCCAGGGCTTGGAGCTCTGCAATGAGTTTGGTCTTTCTGGCTGGGGAAAAACTACTGGCAAGGTCACAAATACAGAAAAGTAAAAAGGCAAAAATCACTTTGGCATCAGAAGCAAAGGTAAAATTAATGTAAAAAGCAAGCTAAGATACATCTGAAAACTTCTCTGCTTTCTTCATCTTCCCCTTATGCAAAGAGGCTTTTGATTTGCAGGATTTTCATTTTATCCAAAGGCATTCATTCCATAGGTGCCAAAACCATCCCACAATGATAAGTGAAATATAGTCAGTAGGGACAATAGGGACTGGCATCCACCGCAAAGGAGAGGAAAGATCATTTCCAGAACAATAGTTTTATTTAACTGTGGTGAAAAGTGGGAGCTGAGTTTTGTTTAGAATTAGCCAGAAGAAGCTCTTAATTATTCTCTGCTGCTGCTGCTCTTATACCTTTTCATAATTACTGTGGCACATTAAGATTGGCTGCTAGCAAACAATGACAAGGCTGTCTAACAAACAATGGCAATTCAAGCAATAATACAATGAGCTATACTGATGCCTTCAGGTATTTCTAGTTTTTTACTCTTCATGTAGCTGTAACTTGCTGTAGTTCTGTGCTTCTTACAAAGTGCTAAAATCCCCTGTTCCCAGCACCTTTAGCCAAAACAAGACTCTCTGAGTACAGATTCAAGGACATATTCATTGCCTTAGGGCTTGAAAATATGTAAACAACTGTGAGATGGGGGGAGCAGGCCTGGGGTGGTTAACATCATCACCTGAGGGTACGATTGGAGAATTAAGGGCCAATATGCTAATGAAACAGAACTTATAAAAGGTGAAGAGCTCGTGACTCGGGGTCCATTTTGGGTGTCGTCCCCGACAGGGGACTTTGTTTGCCTGAATCTACCTTTAAGGCCTCTGCAGGCCTTAAATAAATTGTCTGCTTTTTATACTCCTAATTTGTCTTGGCCTCTGTTTCAGGTAGCCTGTCTTTTAGGCTACAATACAAGCAAAAGTAGAGTTGGTTACAAAAACCGGATGTGCTAGGAAGGCCGGAAGTTGGTATGACAGAGTTAAAAATTGGATGTGCTAGGGAGACCGGAAGTTTTAACCACAGAGTTAAAACTGAAGGTGCTAGGAAGACCGGAAGTTTTGTATCATAGAGTTGAATCGGAGTGTGCTAGGGAGACCGGAAGTTTTAATCACAGAGTTGAAACTGAAGGTGCTAGGAAAACCGGAAGGAGGAAGTGGAGTCAAGCAAGAAAGTTTTCTTCATTCTCTTTTCTTCATTATCTCGTGGACATGCACAACAAGCACAGGACCAAATATGGCAGGGCCTTTGACATGAATTCAGTCGCAGACACAAGCAGTAAGCAGGTCTAGGGTAGGGAATGGGCATGAAAGGGAATGCACAGCAATGGTGGTTTAGCAAGGCAAGACAGGTGAGGTTCATAGATTGCTGGCAGGCGGAAGTGGCCAGGAAAGACTGATTTGACTGGCCTTGCTCTCACCTGCACCATCTCTAATCTGCACCTAAAACACTGGGGCTACCTGCTTTCCTTCCAATGCAGAAGAACTGTCATTTTGGTTCCGGAGCCCAGAAGACAAATGTGGATTGCCTGTCCAAAATTCCATACATGCAAGAATTGATGCCAGGCAAAAGCTGCTGGGACAGACAGGTCTGGCTTCACGTGACCTCCTATGGGCTTCCTCTTCCATGCTCCTGAAACACTGCGGGTATGTGAAGGCCTTGAAGGCTTCCTGAGGGAAGCAGGCAGGGCAAGGCAAGTTGAAGAATTGTCACGAAAAGAAGGGTCTTGAATTCCAGGTGGGGGAGGGGTGAGCAAGGTCCTGCAAGGCAAGTGAGGGCTTTGAGGGCAACAGAAGGCAACTGCTGTGTTTACAGGGCAAGGCAAGGCAAGGGGGAGGTAGGCAAGGCAATGAGAGTCCCAGAAGGAGAAGGGAAGGCAAGGCTGGGCCTGGACAAATGGGTGGGGAAGTCAAGGTGGGGATGGCCGAGCAAGTCAGTGCAGGGCAGTGGAGGGATGGAAGAGCGGGAATGGTCACTTAAGTTCATACAACATAACCTGTCAAATTCTTTGCACCCATGCCCATGCAGTAAAAGCAAAAAATCAATTGCTGCTTGATTTTGGAATATAGCATGTCTAATGCTGTCTACATCAATTAACGAGTCAGCTATCGCTATGCTGGTAGCATTACTAAACTTGGCCAACCAACAGCCAGGTTTGTTCAGGCTCCTGAGGCCTTGTGCACTTGCAAGCCCAGGAGCCGATGAAGAGGCAGTGATTATCTTGGCAGTGTTCCAGAACTCAGCTGTATCTCTGCAGGCAGAAGTAAAAGCATGTATGCTGTGAGTATGAGAGTGGTGAGTTCAGTTTTGTTGGCTCCATAGTGCAATTGTCATCTTTAGAGAAAAGAGGGTTACTTTCCCCAAAGTAGATGTATTAGAGTAATATTGTCCTGGTTTCCTTCTGCAATGATGTAGCCAGACTCTCTGCATCCATTTTCAAAGCATGTGGGTTTATTTCTTGAGTAGATGAGGTAGGGAAGTGGGACCGACCACGTGGCGGCTTCTCGCAGCTCCGTGGTGATCCCACATGGTAAGAGGGGAGAGGGAAGTTGCAAGCAGGGAGTGAAAAATGCAGTCTTAGCAAAATTTGCTTTGTTCGCTTAGTTAACAGGTTTCCTGATGAATATGCTAATTTCTACTAACCAATTTAGGAGGAGATACAAGTTCTACGTCATTTGTGTATAGCCTATGAGAGTTCTCAGATTACCATAGCAGCTCCAGGTTTAGATCTTTGCAAAGCTGGTTTTTCCAGTTTGTATTTCAATCAGCTGGTATGCTTATTTTTTCTCTAGCTCAAACTCAGTTTTTAATTCTATTCTTTCTTTTGCTGAGTAATAATATGTAGGAGAGCTTTCTGCTCCTTCTCCAACATCTCCCCCGTTTTGATGAACTACTAAGATATAAGCTTTTTTACACATTGAAGTATACAGGGAATTGCTATTAACACTACAATTATTACTATAAACACAATTAAACTTATTTTAAAGAGTTCCTTTAGCCAAGATATGAAGTTCTAGTCATGAAACAAATTGTTTAGCTAAGATGGGTCATTTACTGTAATTTGGTTGGCTAAATTTCTTAAGTTTTGTAGTTGTTTATGAATGGATACAGTATAATTAGATAATATTATATAATACAATTTTTAAAAAAAAATTTTACAGTTATGTTTATATGGTAATGGAAGAGAATTAATGTTTTAATTAAACAAGTTGTAAGGGGTTTGTTAGGGCTTTGTGTTGTATTAGAGTTTGTAAACTTGGCTAAAGTAATTCAGGCTTTTTTGTCATTGATTTGAATTACAAGTAAAACTTTATTATAACAATTAATACAAAGAAAAAAAATCATAACATATATTCATGTAAATTATAAAGTTCATTTTGTTTTTGGGCTGTCTTTTTTGACAGATTACTTTTTCTTGTTGGTTTTGCTAGCTCAGCTGTGGGTTTTTGCTTCTCGTGTTTTTGTTTTTTTTTTTTTCTTTTTTCTTTTTTCTTTTTTTTTTCTTTTTTCTGCGACTGCTTGCTGATGTGACAGGATTTCTCATACTTTTGCTGGAATTTCTTCGAGCTTTGTACCTGTGAAAACAAAAGAAAATGCCTTCTCCCAAGTTACAAGACCTGTATGGTTTTTGTATTTGTTTTGATTTTAAATTTTTAATCAAATTTGGGGGGTTGTATTTCAATTTTGCTTTTTAGGTGGTTAGGAAATATTAGTATATGAAGGGGTCAGGTCCCTCTGGAAAGCTTTTTTGAAAATTACAGACATGCAAAGCTTTATGTCGCTTTCTTTGAGGTGTAACCTGGGATTCTCCCCCTCTCTGTTGATATAAAAGGGTTTGTAAAATTTGGTATATATTTTTTGTATTATTTTTTGATTTGTGGGGGAGTAAGAAATATTGAATGGTCGGGGAGAAGTGGAATTATTTAAGGATATAGGTGATATTTGTAAAGGATACAGAGGAATATTATTAGGTTTGAATTGTTGGAAATTGTCTGTGTTAAAGTATTTGTTATGTTAGACGGTGTTGTCTTTTGTTGTAGGTGGGTCGGTGAGGAGAAAGAAGCGTCAGGTGGTGCTCGGGGCGTGAATGGCTTTGTAGATAGCAGCGGTGGGAGGTCGGTGCTGTTTGGATGGCGGCGAGGAAGTTGGAAAAAGTTTGGTGGGGTGCATGGAAAAGTTGTCGGCGAAGATAGGGGTGCTGGACGGAACCGGATTTTCGACGGTGTTTTGGGATACGGTCGTGGTGTGCTGAACACGGGGTGGATCGTTGCAGAGACGGGATGGCTCGTCTGTGTCGGGATAGGCGGCGGCGGTGGTGCTTCGTTGTCGTGGAGCCGTGGGGGAGGGATGGGTGGTGTCAAGCGGCGAATGCCGCCGGAGGCGGCAGGGGAGGTCGGGACGGGCACGGTGGCTTGTGCGGGAATGCGAACGAGAAAACAGGGACTCGTGGAGGAGGAGGGAGGGGCTGCCGCAGGCGGAAGGGGAGTGTTTCTGCGCTGCCCCGGGACGGGGGTTGGGTCGCTCGCCCGCGCCATGGTGGAGCCGTGGACCGCGCCGGCTCCAGCACGGGGAGGCGGCGAAGGGAGTGTCCGTGCCGCCGGAACGGGCAGCAGGACACGCGGGGGGGGGGGGGGGGGGGGAAGGGGGGAAAGAGGCGCGCTCGGAGGCGGCAGGTGCGGACTGCAGGGGGGGGAGGGGGGGAGGGAAAGAGGCGCGCTCGGAGGCGGCAGGGGCGACTGCGGGGGGGGGAGGGGGGGAGGGAAGGGGAAGGGACAGGGGAGCCAGACTCTCTGCATCCATTTTCAAAGCATGTGGGTTTATTTCTTGAGTAGATGAGGTAGGGAAGTGGGACCGACCACGTGGCGGCTTCTCGCAGCTCCGTGGTGATCCCACATGGTAAGAGGGGAGAGGGAAGTTGCAAGCAGGGAGTGAAAAATGCAGTCTTAGCAAAATTTGCTTTGTTCGCTTAGTTAACAGGTTTCCTGATGAATATGCTAATTTCTACTAACCAATTTAGGAGGAGATACAAGTTCTACGTCATTTGTGTATAGCCTATGAGAGTTCTCAGATTACCATAGCAGCTCCAGGTTTAGATCTTTGCAAAGCTGGTTTTTCCAGTTTGTATTTCAATCAGCTGGTATGCTTATTTTTTCTCTAGCTCAAACTCAGTTTTTAATTCTATTCTTTCTTTTGCTGAGTAATAATATGTAGGAGAGCTTTCTGCTCCTTCTCCAACATAGATGGACCACCTTTAATTGCCATTGGCACTCTGGTCCATGCTCAGTCCGCACAGATTAAGAAAATGCCCTGCGGGAGTTGCATATGTATACTAAAACTCAAGGTTAGTTTTAGTTTGTGATTGAATTACACCGGTGTGAAACACTTGGGTAGCATGGTGTTGTGGCATTGACCCACCAAGCCATAGGGCTATTCCTTGTGCTGAGAAATGTGAAGGTGGTACAGCTATCTGCATTCAAGGTGCCTAAAATCTGCAGTTCCTGTGGGGGTAAAGCAGGGAATTTCCCACGGGGAGACAAGGTATCCGGGCAGGCTGAGGGTGGGGCCTATACTAGGCCTAACTCCATGTTTGTTATCTGCAGAAGCTGTTTGGAAATCGAATATAATTAGCTCACGATCCTCTACTGTAAAAACATGTCGCGTGGTGCCAGCTTTACCTGTCTGCCTATACAGCTTTAATAAGACAATTTAAATGCAATTGTTTTTGCCATGTAGACACATGTGCTTTACATCTCAAACCGTTTGTAATTATTTTTACAGAAAGCTGTCTTACCATCAGCAAGTTAAGCAGGTCTTAAATGCAATTTTCCAAGAACGTGCAGTGCTATCATCCCTGTGAGTAAAGCTGCATCTCGAAAACATCTTAATAAACTTACATTTATCTTAGAGGAGTGAACAGGCATTTTCCACATGACTGTAAATCTGCCACACTTTAGATTTATTTCTTGATATTATTTGCAAATGTTTAACTGCTGTATGATGAATTTTCAGTAGTTTCTTGTGCGAAGAAAGTCAAAATAAGTTAAATTCTGCTGTATCTAAAACTCTTAAGGTATACTCTTAATCTTGTATCTAATTTTAGTAAATTTAAAGTTAAAAGAATGCAAAGGCATTCAGAGTGACTACCTCACTGAATTCAAAGGACTATTTTTCTTTCCATAGGTATACCTTAATCAGTATCTGTGTGCATACAAGTGTGAAAGTGCTGCAGCAAATGTACTAAGAATGTTGTTTGAGTCTTTTATGCCTTTTGAGTTTATAAGTCAGACCTGTCAACTTTAAGTTGATCAAAATTTATGTAAAGTCTGTTGGTTTTCAGTTTGATTAAGAAGTTGAATTTTGGTAACCTCTGAAAGAAAGAAAAGAGAAAACAGACGCTTGTAGTCGAGTGAAGAAAATTTCCATGTTTGTGAGTGGTGGTGTTGTTTAGTGAATTTGTAACAGCTGGCAGAGGGGTGTAACTTGCTGCTTCAGAGCCAGAACTGGCTGAGTAGCATCCTGAGGCCAATTCTGTAAAGCATTTTGTGGCCTAAGAGTCAGTTAGCCCCATAATAACTTTAGCAAAGGCAAGTTTAATTTTGTTTTCCTGTACATGTGTGTGAATTGTCTCTGTTAATTTGTATTTTATCAGCATGTAAGTCTGGGTAGAGGCACCTATGAGATAGGACTTATTTTTTAAGTGCTTGACATTAATTTTTGCTTTCAATTATGTTAACTTTAAGCTCTGTTAGATTTATCTTAATTTTAAGTGAAGTTAAAGTTTAAGTTCTGTCAAAACATGAAATTCTAGATGTGTTGTTAAAGTAATGATATGAATTTACTAAGCTTTTACAGAGAGCATTACCCAGAAAACATTATTTGATGCTATACATATGTGTCTCTTTGTTCACAGCTATTTGTAATTTGTTTATGGTACCATTGATTATTTAGTTAAAACTAAACCACAACGCCGATCTGCAAGAAGTATATTGCTTGAAAGAATTGATATTAATAGAAGCTTGTTTAGAAGATTTAGAGAGACCCTCTCAGGTAAGGCCTGGGCTCTGGCCAAGTCCTGGCCCTAAGCTGATCGGGTACTGAATCTTTAATCCCAGATGTTTCTACCCTAAAACTGCAATTGAGTCATTTTGGCTCACCAATTGGGCTTGGAGAGCTGGAACCCCTTTTCAGGTAAACTTGACAACCTTGCCCGGGAAAGGTCTTCAAGTCTCACCTGTAAAATGGGACTCTCCCGTGATTGTAGACTCTGGGTAGTAGCTAATAGTTAAATGGTTAATGATCTGTATATTTTTAAAGTACTGTTCTCTTTCTCTTATGTATTGCACCTGTAGTTGTATCTGTTGCCTTAATTACCTTTGCTCATAATGCAAAACCCACAATTGAGTGTATAATAACATGTAATGACAAAGCTCAAATGTTAACCTGTTAACCTAGAGAAGAGAGTATGCATGTGTTCTATCATCAACAAGTTTGAAGCAATTACCTACTCACCTGATCAGAATCAAGAATTAGAGTTCAGAAAAAACCATGGACTCTTTAATCAAGATTAGAGCTTGGCAGAGACTTTAGAGCAACGGTGTATATTGTTTTCACAGTTTCAATTAGCTAAAGTAGTACTTGCTAGAAAAATTATTTTAAGTAACCTTATAATAACAAGTTGAAGTGGAGAGGTTGCTCAAAGCTGAAGAATCACTGAGTAGCTCAAGAATTTGTGTAAGACAGTGTTGTTGTTGCTTTTGATAATAATAACTTTCAAAAGGTTGTTTTGCTGTGCTTTGCAATGACTGGCTGTCAGCTCAGACTTTCTCCTTGGCTGGCTCAACTGCTGAAGAAAGGACTACGGCTATTGATAATCATTATAATTACTGTTTTAATTGTTCAATTAATGTTTAACTGCTTAACTAAGAAATTAACTAGTGCTTTGTAACCATTAAAGAAACAGGGGGAAATGTGGGAAATGTGGAGGATCTGGCACTGCAATGGTTAAGAGCTAAGGAACATCCAGAGCCACAGCTGCAGCTTGTGGGCCCTTGATAAGCAAGTAAGATTCCCATGAGAAACAAGACCTGAGAAGCACAAGGAGTTCCCATGAGAAGCGGAACTGAGACACACAAACAATGAAGAAGAAGATACCACAAGACTGCCAAACAAGCTGATTAACGCAGGTGGACAGCAGCCTATCCTGAGCTTAGCTTTTGCAATATGTATGAGGCTAATTAAGTAACGTATATATTGTGTAGCTGAAAGGCAATAAACTGAGTTCTGATGATCACAAATGTGGTGTCAGGCTTCCTCTTCCCGACAACCTGCGCACACACACACACACAGAGGGAGCGAGAGATAGTTCCTCGTTCGTTTCTGTTTTGATTTCCTGGACTTTATTTGCTTTGTTGTTGCTTGCTTTTCCTTGGTGTGCCTTAAGTGCTCGTTAAGCAAGAGTTCATTGAATCTTGTCAAAGAACTGTCTTGCGCTGTCACATGATATTCAGTCTGGTTTTTGCTGATACTCCTGCTGATGATTTTGAAAGTGATCTCAAACTCTCAGTTATAACTTTGGATGCAGCAAATTCAAAGAAATTCTTGGTGTTGCAGCCAAATTCTTTTGAGCAGAATGCACTTGAAATTAATGCACAGGGTACTAATTTGCTCGCCTTGGCTGCTCAGGGATGTGGTGCCAAATACCCCACAGGGAATAATTAACCATGCTCTGTGCGCCTGTGGTGTGACCTGTGAAATCGCACCCAGTGAATGAAAGAAAAAGGGATGGAAACAGCGATTTTTATGGGGAACATCTGTTACTATGAGAAATAGACTGATTGAGACTGCTCCCCAAGCATGCACAAATGTGATAATGAGCCTTTTAATTAATAAAACAGGAAATCCTCTGGATGAGATAATGGAACACAGCAGCTAGGTGACCTTGGGGAGTGGAACGCCCAGAATCGAGATAGGAATCAAGAAAACCTGCCTATTAGGCTTTTGATACCACATGGTGGCTACATGCCGGAGTTAAAATTCCAAGAGGAGATGCAGAAATCCAAGCAACTATTCATGATTTGTTACCAGCAAGTCATTTTCTGGTTTGCTTTCAACCCTGCTCTAGTAGCAAGTGAATTTGTAATGTTAAATTCTGTACACCCACAGTGTGGAGTGGCCTTCCAAGTTACTGGTTTTAATGTTTATCAAACCAAAATGTAACATATAATTTGTGATTCAGTCTTCTAGGCTGGAGATTTCATTCTATGAATCTTCAAAGGCATGTGCTGCAAGTTTTGGGGATGACAGAAAGCAAAACGTTTATTTGCAATAGTGTTGGAAAACTGCAGTAAGCAGAACTTCCAGAGCGCAGGCTGATGTGTGCTGTCTTTGGAGAAGAGCTGTTAGTGAGCAATGGGCAGAACTAGCTGATTTCCTATAGCTCTCCTTGGAGAGCAAATTAACCAGGTGACCTGGACCTGGGAGATTGTCAAGCAGCTAAGCACAATGTCAACATGTTCACTGAGGTCTCCTGGTGTGGTGTAGTTCATCTGCTGAAAGATACAATGTCGTCCTGGGGTATTGCAGGATACAAAGCCGAATAGCCAGCTCCTACAGCAGCTCTCTAGAGTTGTTAGTGCTTCCAGTGTAAATCACCATATTTCAACAGGTCTGAAAATGATGACCTTGGCTGTTTTCATAGCCTTGATCACAAGCCTACCCACAAGGAAAAGAAGGCTTAGAGCAACACAAGAAATTTGAAAAACAATTCCATCCCTTGTTCTCTAACTTTTTAATAATATTACTCTCTTTATAGTCATCACCCTAAGTAATTGCCATACTTTTCTTGGTTTTGAGATTTGTTATAGTGATCTGCCTTTACTCTTTAATTCTTAACAAAACTCAGCTCACACTTTTCACCACAGTTAAATAAAACTATTGTTCTGGAAATGATCTTTCCTCTCCTTTGTGGTGGATGCCAGTCCTTATTGTCCCTACTGACTGTACTTCACTTATCATTGGGATGGTTTTGGCACCTATGGAATGAATGCCTTTGGATAAAATGAAAATCCTGCAAATCAAAAGCCTCTTTGCATAAGGGGAAGATGAAGAAAGCAGAGAAGTTTTCAGATGTATCTTAGCTTGCTTTTTAACATTAATTTTATCTTTGCTTCTGATGCCAAAGTGATTTTTGCCTTGCATCGCGGCAGCAGGAGCGGCACCCCTCAGCCCGGGGACATCGAAATTAGCTTCTCCGCTCAGCTCAACTCCGCCCCTGCCCCCGCCCATCGCAGCAGCAGGAGCGGCACTGCCCAAGGCAATGACGTTGCCACCCTCGGGCCCCGCCTCCCCGCCCCCCCTTTGGGCCAGAGCCGGCGGGCAAACTGGCCGCCACCCCCCTGCGCCCAGCGGCGGCGGCGAGCAGGCCGGGCCATAGCCGCCCAACAGCGGCGGTGGGTGAGGGCCCATCACGGGCCCCACCCTCAAACAAGGCATTAGCAAATCCATTTCTACTTCTTTTCTTTCCCTAGGACTAAAAGGGGTTTTCTTCTTCCGATTTTCATCACATGAGAAGATGCCCCCCATTGCATACACTTACAAACAGGAAAGATCACAGAAGTAACACACATAGAGGACTTTGCTATTGTGATAAATAACCGTGTGTGTTTGTTAATCAAATCTTGCTTAAGCCAGGTGTGGTAAATACGTAGTAATATAGTGTTGGCTTTTTGCAGATATTCATTGTGTGTATGGTTTTATTCTGTTTATATAAGTAGTCTTGTCATAAAGAATAGAGGTATATAACCAATGTTTTAATTTCTGTTATTAACTAGATTTCGATATAATAGTAAAATAACTGGTAGAGGTAGTTTAAAAGACTTTCCTTTACTAACCACACTGCCTGCTTGACTGGATCCCCTATTGTTCTTTATTAAACTTTTAAATTTCAACAGGAGAGTTAACCTCGTTTATCACACAGGGAATAAATGGTTAAAATTGAGTCAGAAAGCTCACAAGTTTTATCTAACAAAAAGCTAAGCAAGGCCAAGAAAAACAGATGTCTAAGCAAGAACAGAGGGAACAGA